>APFE031558346.1:0-11530 GCA_000404065.3 Pinus taeda
AAACACTTGTGACATTTGCTGTTTGATTTCTTTGATCAGATTGTTAGCATTCCCTGTTATGATCATATCATCTACATATAAAGAAATCAAAATAATTTGCCTATGTTTATTAAACTTGGTATACAGATTTGGATCATTCAAGCTCCTATGAAAGCCATGCTGTACAAAAAATTAATCAATTTTCTCATACCATGACCTGGGTGCCTGTTTTAAACCATAAAGTGCCTTTTTCAATTTACACACAAGATGTTCCTGTCCCTTTTTCTCAAAACCTTCAGGCTGTACTAAATAAATTTGTTCTTCAAGTCACCATTCAGAAATGAAAATTTAACATCTAGCTGGTGTAGCTGCCGTTTGTGTTTTGTTGCTAAGGAAATTAGCATTCTAATGGTGTTTAGTTTGGCTACAGGAGCAAAGTGTCATCGAAATCTATTCCCTCTTGCTGTGAGTAACCCTTTGCTACCAGTCTAGCTTTAAGTTTCTCTATACTCCCATCTGCATTTATTTTTGGTTTATATAGCCATTTACATCCTATGGGGGTTTTACCTTCAGGAAATTCAACCAAATCCCAAGTATGGTTTCTATTTATTGATTCTATTTCCTCATACATTGCAACCCTCCATGCATCAGATTTACTTGCTTCCTCATAATTTGCAAGTTCTACAATATTTACAATCTTTGACATTAATGCATAGCCTTTCAATCTAGAAGATAATCGAGTCTTCCTACATGATCTCCTTGGTAGGGGACTTACCTCAACTCTATCTATTTCAGCCTTTTCTAGGCTTGCATCATCATTGATTACACTATCTGTTACTTCTTATTCTTGTTTCTGCTCCTGCCCTTCATCTTCCTCACTGTTTTCTTCCAATAGCAATGGAATGTGGCAATCACTGTTAGAGTCATCCTTTTCTTCTTGAACCTGTTCATGAAATATAACATCTCTGCTTGCAAAAACCTTGTTAGTCATAGGATTATATAACTTATATGCCTTAGGTATATGAGCATAAGCTTTTCACCCAAATATTCTTAAGTGACTCACTGTTGGTTTGAATCCAAACAATGCGTCAAAAGGGGTTTTGAAGCCTAAACATCTAGTAGGACTCCTAATCTTTAAATACATAGCAGTGTTAATAGCCTCTGCCCAAAGACCATTTGATAGACCCTTACCTTGAAGCATCCTCCTTGCGCACTCAACAAGAGTTATGTTCTTCCATTTTGCCACTCCATTCTTCTGTGGAGTGTGGGGCACTGTAAACTGTTGCACAATCCCATGATGCTTGCAAAAATTCACGAACTCTCCCAACCTGTATTCTCCCCCTTGATCTGAGCAAAGAATTTTTATCCTTTTTCCAGTCTGGTTTTCTACCATGGATTTAAACTCTTTAAAATACTGAAAGGCTTGACTCTTTTTACTCAGAAAGTATATCCATGAAAATCTAGTGCAATCATCTGTAAATAAGATAAAGTAATATGCTCCTCCTAATGACCTAGTTTGCATAGGTCCGCAGATGTTTGTATGCACCAGTTCTAAAATATCTCTTTCCTTTCTATTAACATGTAAAGGGAACTCTTCTCTATGCATTTTCCCTAATGCACATCCATCACAATCCGTCTTAACATTATGGAAAACAGGGAGTCCATCAACCATACCTTTTCTCTGAAGTAGGATGAGGTCTTGCAAATTAAGATGGTCGAATCTCTGATGCCAAAGATCTTCAACTGTCGATCTAGCTGCAACCATTGCTTGCTGCGGCATACTCTTCACATCTAGTTTGTACAGGTTCCCCACGCACACTCATGTTGCAACTGTTTCCATCTGGCTATCCTTAATGACACAGTTAGTCTTAAATAATTGAACTTTCATGTCTTGATCAGTAATCATTGAGACAGAAACCAAATTTTTCTTAATTCCTAGAACATACAATACATTTTTAAGATGTCTAATGTCGCCACTAGGTAACTTTACAGGAATGTCACTGTATCCTTTGATCTCATATCCATTGTCATCTCCTAAATAGATTTTCGACCCACATGAAGTTTCTTCAAGAAATTCAAACCATTCCTTCTTACCAGTCATATGTGAAGATGCGCCAGTGTCGACATACCATATGCCATCCTCATCTCCCTTTAAAGCTAAAAGAGCACAATCGACTATAAATAGTCGAAGTTCGTGGCTATGGTCTTCTTCTTCCTCAACAAAGTAACTCTTATGTTTTCTCTGTTTGTTTCTTCCTTCGTCTGCCTGCCTCTTATAACAATGTTTAATCTGGTGACCAAGTTTTCCACGGTAAAAACATTTCTTAATGGGGAAATTATTAGCAGACATACCTTTAAACGGTCTCTTCTGAAATGTGTTAGCACCTTTCTGCTACTATTACTGCGGTTTCTAATGCTACTTCCCTCTATACTGTCTCCTTTTTGCCATCAGAGCAAGGTGATTGCTCTTTGATTTCAAATTTTGTCATCTCTCTTCTTCTTGTAGCAGAATCCCTGTCAGCTCTTCAAATGCAGGGGCTTTCTCCCTTGCTGACAGCCCTGAGATGAACACCTAGTATTCATTAGTCATTCCGTTCAACATGATCGTGACCAGATCTGAATCGGAAACTTTCTCTCCGATATCTCCCAATATGTCCTTCAGATCTTTAACTCTAGCAATGAATCCAGCAACAGACTCATTCTCCTCCATCTTCAATGCAAACAACTTGCCTTTGAGTGACAAGACACGGTTTGTATTCTGCATCTGGTATAGGTTTTTGAGCGCCGTCCAAATGTCAGTGGCCGATTTACAGTCTCTAATATGTGGGATAACATTGTCCTTGACGGACATCTTCAATATGACCTTCACTTTTGTCTCCCTTTTCTCCCAATCTTGCTCTTGTGCAGCTGATCCTGGTCTCAGCTCATTTCCTATAACAATCGACCATGCATTTGTGCTTTCAAATAAAGTCTGCATCTTGAATTTCTAGTTGGTGAAATTCGATCCATCGAGTTTTCCAGACTCCTGGAGGTACGATTCTATACTGTTATTCATATTGGACTGATAAAATTTCTGATCCTCTGATGAATAAGTCTATCCAACTGAACACTTTCAGGTCACAAAAAAAACACCATATACCAGATCTGAACCTCTGTTTTGCTGAAAAAAATTGTACCTTCAATGAGCCACTACCAGGCAAGTCCGATCCGCTGCCACTGAACAGATCAGGAACTCCAACGTGCCACCACCGGGCAAGTCCGATCTGCTGCCACTGAACAGATCAGGAACTCCAATGCGCCACCACCGAGCAAATCTGATCTGCTGCCACTGAGCAGATCTAAAGCTTCAAAGTGCCACCACCAGGCAAGGCCACCACCGGGCAAGGCCGATCTGCAAAAAAACAGAGAAATTTGCAGATCTTCCAAAGAGAAAGAGGCTGGCGCTTCTCGACAGCGAAAGACCCGCACCAGAAACAATAATGTACTTTAACAAGGAGATCATGCAATGTTTCCTTTACTATCTCTCTTACACTTTAACAATGCGAGATCCTCCATAATTTATTTAAACACCTTGATCTTCTAAGGATAAAAGTATAATAATGATAACTGTAATTATTTAAACATGTGTTGACATGATCTAAGCTTATGAGTTTGTAAAGGTTAGGTTTTATTTCAACTACACAAAAAACATAAATTAGAGCTTAGTTCATGTAGACATGAAGAATCAATAAGAGATTTAACATAACTTCTATAACAAGGATACTCATGAATAGTTTTTTTGGAACTTTTGAAGTTTTCCTCTTTATCATGCTTTGATGAAGACCATTTGTATATTTATATATTTTAATGATTGTTTAAAGTATTATATGAAAAATTATTGTTGTAGAATTTACATTATGATAATTTATTGTTGTAGCATCATATTTATTGGTTCGAAATCCATTTCTAGCATTTAATTTATTTGAGAAGAATGTGTGTGTATGTGTGTGAAAGAGAGAGAAATAAAGCATTGTTAATCTATTGATGGAGATAAAAGTAGATTTAGTTCAACTCATTGATGGTTATAATTTGTACATAGTACCAAAGTAGTAATGAAACCTTCAATCTAAGTCTAAGAAGAGCCTTCATGTCGTTATATCAATTAAAGAAACATAATCTCATCTTTGATTATCTTGATAGTTCCAATTCAATTGGATATCGACATGAAAAGGAATTGCACTAAAGATATAGTTATGAAAGGAATACTACCTTTAGATTCTTGGTTATATTTTCCTTATTACTAATGTGTTATTAGTTTCTTGTTGTTTCTAGGTTACACTAGAGGGTGGGTCATACCTCTAATCCTAAGGAGTAGTTGCGTTAAGATGTGAGCAAAGTACATAGACTTTCTATGTAGATAATATATATCTCTATATAAATTAGAGAAATAGAGATGAAAGATTCAATTCCACAAATTATCCATGTTGGTGAGGCAAGTGGAATCTGAATCAATTAATGATAAGAAATAAAGAAAGTATTGTTAACTAAAGTCAACAATTTGAACTATTGTTAACTAATGCCAACAAAAGAAAATGACGCCTAAGTAAGGTTAATAATGGCACACCACGGTGAACCTATTTGTTCTATTTTTCACAAAATATGACTATATTTTGTAAAATTCAACTATATTAAACCATTACTAACCAAATTCAAAAATTATTAACAAAACTTAACCATTATTAAAAGAAATAAACAAATACAAAACGAATACAATTATAACAAGCCAACATTTATAAAATGTAATCAATTAACAAAAAAATCATCCTCAACAAAAGTCAACAATTTTCTAATTCTCCACATAAAAGGAATATATTTTTAAATAAATTCAAGCAGAGCAAACCAAACTCAACTAACTTCAAACACACGAGCAAAATCACCCATATGAAAAATAGTTATAAAATGTTAACTAGAATAAATTAAGGAATTCTGAAATAAATTTCACCCTAATCAACCTTGGCGAACTATAATTAACCATTATTCACTATTGTTAACTAAAAAACCATCATTAACTAGTCAACATTCATCAAATATTTTCGTCATTTGTGCAACAATATTACGCACATCTACCCAACTAACAATAGTGAATAAAGCAAAATGTAAAAACCCTTGTTCAACCAAAATGAAGCATAATCATTTTGACTAAAATTTCACCATAGTTAATTTGGGACACACCCAATCGTAATTAATTTTAGTTTAGATTCAATGAATCTTAATTGAGTGAAAATCAAGTATAGTAGATCTTAAATTAGAGTAAATAATGGTAAGTATTTAATATAATATATATTAATATTAATTCGAATTTGTATATGATTCTAATATAATTGATATTAATGTTAACTCTATATATGATTTTTATATTATTGTTAATTTTTGTATTTAATCCATTTTCCGAACTTTTAGTATTGGATGTGAAATATTATTGAAATCTAACTCTTTAATTTATATTTTGCGTGAACTATAAGATTGAATTTTATTGAAGTTAATCTATTTATATCACAATATAATATAATTTGAAGTTAACTTATAATTGTCACAATGAGACATAATATTCAAGTCAACTATGGTCATATTGTAAAATATTATTGAAATCGACTATTAATATTATTTCTTTTGAAATGTCATGGTATCACATAACATTGAAGATTGAAGGGAATCATAATTAAATAATGTAAGAATAATTATAAGTTAGTTAATTGACATAATATTGAAGGGGATCATAATTAAATAATGTAAGAATAATCATAAGTTAGTTAATTAACATAACATTGAAAGGGGATCATGATTAACCAATGTAAGAATAATTATGAGTTAGTTTAGTCACAAAAAACTATGGTATGGCAAAATCAACTATAGTGAATTATTTATTGACATGATTAAATAATGTCAACCACATTCAATTAAATTTAACCAATGGTAACCATGCTCATCCAAGTTCAAATAATATCCACCATTATTAAGTGGTTGTCACTTGATGTCCAAAGAAACTAAATATAATTAGTAAATTTAAATAATTTCCAACCATGCTCAATCGAAGTCTTTGATAATGAATTGTATGTTGGAAAATAGCAACACTAAGAGGGGAGGGCGGGGGAGGGGGGGGGGAGGGGTTGGTGGGGGGGGGTGAATCAATATTGCACAAATATTATAATTTTTTCTGCAAATAAACAAGTTTTAGAATTCAAACTTCAATACCACATGGAGAGAACCATTCACAAATGAAACAAAATAAACATCACATGAAGACACCAAGATTTTAAGTGGAAAACCCATAGGGTTGAAAACAATTTAACTATTTGTTGCTTCTTCTTCTCTATTTCTTTAAAATATTCTCATTCACATACATCAAATAGACACCAATAATAAAGGAACCCATACTCGTTATTAATGATATCAGTTGGCCACCACCACCTTGGATCGACCACCCCTACAATAGAAATATCAACATGCACTTAGCTTGAAGCCACAACTTCATGCACAAACAGTTCTAGAGCTATAATGAAATTTAGGACTGAAATAAAAATACAAATGATAGCATCAATGAAGGACCCTTCAACTACCATTAAACTAATCTTCTTATGAGAGAACAAATCTCCACTCTCCCTTCAAAACAAGTATGTAATTCCTGCACAAAAATATGATTCACCTCTAATATCCGATCTCTCAATAATTCTTGAATTCTACATAGTCTGCTACAACCACTAAAACATGAACATTCTCTCCTGGGTTTATCCCACACATAACAAAAAAACCAACCAGATAACTCATATCTTCCTCCTATTTATAATTTTATGAGGTAGTTAACTCATTAAATGCATAAGATGATGGAGGACTCAATAACTCTTTTCACACAATAGAATTTGTTCAAATCAATCTCCTAAAATTAATCTTGTCACTAAATTCATGTAATGAGAAAGATTCTTCACTTTAAATACCTTCTAAAACTTAGTTAAACTTTCTCGTTCTTTTTATCAAAAGTCTCGAACAAATACCATTGGAAAAGCTCATAAAAACACTTGGGATGCATGCATAATTTGGAGAAATCACAAAATAGAGTAACACTCTCTTTTCTCTACTATCCTATGTTATAACTTAGGCTCCTAATCTAAGACCAATGTTAGTAATGCTTTGTGTCCACTCCTAACCTATCTTAGTCCACTTTAGGCCTCCTTCCTTAATGAATTTGATCAAGAGGATGTTTAAGACATTGTGACAACATTTCCCAATAACTCTGACACCATGACACACAATAAAGACCTTCAGAAAGCATGCTTATGACTCAATAAAAGGAAAAATTTTTATACTTACAAGGCATGTATGAAAATACATCAACCTCATAGCTTAGATCAAGAGTGAGCTTTATATGTCTAGAAACAATATGAAATCAAGAAAACCTTTTGTAGGACATATATAGGACTCAATACATAGCATATAACTCATGGATACAAGGCAGACATCAGGGGACATCAATGGAAACACCAACATGCAAACAAACCCCCCCTTGCCAATGATGCCAACCTAAAAGTTTCCTTCCTGAAGTTGATCTTCTGAAGTTAAGCACACAAAAAAATCCCCCTCCCTACTTTAATATCACTAGAAAGGGGATTTACATGGCAAGACAAGATACATAGAAGAAATAAGATACATAGCCATTGTTTACATACTCTTGCTGAGGGGTTGCACCGTACACTCCCTCTAAGCTACTAGACACCCCCCCCTACATACATGAGAAGCTATATATATTGAAGAAATGAGAAAGAAGAAGCAAGAAAAATAATTCATAATGTAATGAGATACAAGTGACTAAGCAACCACCACCAACTGTCCAAAATTTTCCGGTTGATTTTTGTTTTTGAGGTAACCTAGAGATGGAGGTTAGGCTAATGAAAAACTCCTTAATTCCTCTCAAAGGGTACCACACCCATATTATTTCTAATATATTAAAAAATCTCCCTTGGAAGTGACTTAGTGAATTTTTCTACAATTTGTTCATTAATGACCTCATACTCCAATCTCACAACCTTGATGGCCACTCGATCTCTTAAAGAATTATACTTGATTGGTATGTGCTTGGATTTGGAGTGAAGGAATGGATTTTGCATGACTTATATTAATCGATATATTGTTTATTTTTTATTTCAATTGGGAAAGGTTTGGAGTTATTCCAGGATTAGAGTCAGCAAAAAACCCTAGAGGGGATGGAAATAGACTATAACCAAGATGGGATAGGAAGCTTTTTGTATTTCTGGCTAGTCTACCAAAAGACTAGTATATTTTGATATTTCAAGCATTCTGAAAATTTCTGATTGAGGGAAGCGTTATTGTATTATTATTATAAGACATCACAGAAGTTATGTGCCCATCTTGATGTGCATTGACCTATAAGAATTTCTTTCGTAAGAGTGATCTTAATTGGTATCTTGTTTATGTTTGAATTCAACTGGAGAAATCAAACTGGATGGTTGTGAATCATATATCAGGGTCGGTGGAAATCCCTGGAGGGTTTGAAATAGACTAGAACCAAGATTACACATGAATCCCTTTAAATTTGTGGCTAATATAATGAAAGATTACTCTCGCCATAGAGAACCCATTATACCGATTAGTAGAAACCAACAAAAAAATGTCCTTCAGTAGATCATGTTCGAGTAGCATAAAACCTATAGGGTTGGTTATAAAAAAAATAGGATTTGAGCCTCGAACAAGTAACTAGCCAGCAATGCTAATAATGTGGTAATCCATATCATTGACTTTGACATCACAGAGGGAATGTAATGGCAATTATTAATAGAGGCCCTAGCGAATAATTATGATGTTCGTCACTTGAAAATCAGAGCGATCGAATGGGCAGAAGAGCAGGAGGACGAGTGCCTACACTATTCTGGACATACGGGAAGAAGGTTGTCGAAGTATGCACGCTTTTTGGGGATACCATTTTCGTACCAAGAAATGAATTTGAAAGGCTTGAAGAACATCCTGCCCTCCCAAGTGGGGGATATTGTAATAGTGAACTGTATGTGGAAATTTCCTTACATGCTCAATCTCAGAAATAAATCACATTTATTGGAATTCTTAGTTGGCGCACACCACCTGAATCAAGACATCGTTAAGATCGCTACGGGTGTCCATGGCACTGGGAGTGACACTGCCAACTTTGTAATGAGCTTCACTCGACGTTTGAAGGAGTTGTGTGCCATTTTCAACTCGCTTGAAGTTGGACTACTAGAAAATGGACTTGCAAGAGCGATGGTGTTGTTGGATATACGACCAAAGTCCCACATTGACTAGAAGTGGGGAGCATCATGGGTATATAAGGATGGACAAATATCTCCATTGGTATGAGGCCTTTTGGGGTAATTCCAAAAGCAAATCCATGAGGGCTTAAGCCCAAAGTGGACAATATCATACCATTGTGGAGATATGTGGTGTCCAGAGTCCTTACAAGTGGTATCAGAGCACGTTGGAGGAGCGACACTGCTGGAGGTGGAGCGCAGAGGTGGTTGCTGGAGCTGATCAAAACCTGCGTGGAGATACAGTCACCTGGTGAAGTTCGGCGTGAAGAACTGTTGCCGGAGTTGTTGCGTGAAGAGCTGTTGCGCGGATATTTTTTCATGGATTGAGCACGTTGTCTTGAGTTACAGAAATTGGAGACCACGTTGCTGGGCGCTGGAGGGAGCTGTCACACTGTGTAAAGGAGATGTCATTTCTGTTGCTGCGTGGAGCACTGGAGGATTGCATGCTGGAGGCGTTTGGGTGTTGTTGTTGCGTAGGAATTGAGCGCATACGTGAGTTCTGTGCATGGATTGCTGGTGGAAGAAGTGTTGCTGGTGCGTGTTCCACCAGGACACAAAGAACATGAGGCGGTGAACCTGCAATTGTGCGCTGAATAAAGGTATTACGACCTGCGTGAAGTATTACATAAATGGTGCGTGTTACATAAAACCTCCGTGAAGTTTTTTATGGTTTGCTGTTCGTGCGAAGTATCACATAAAACCTGCGTGAAGTTGTTTTTATGGTTTGCTGCGCGTATTACATAAAACCAGCGCCAGGGATCTGTTCTTGGGGGAGATCAAGAGGCTTCTTGAGCTTTACAAGGATGAGGAAGTGTGTATCACTTTAATGGGCCACAGCCTCGGTGCGGCCCTTGCAATTCTCTGCGAAATCGTAATTAACCGTAAATACAAGATTGGTTTATTGGTGTAATTCTTTGGTGTGTGTGGATGCTCAGTACCGAAAGCGTTTCTGTATTTCAGAGTAATTTCTCAGAGGATGCTCAGTTTATATACTGCAATTTTTTCACAGCAATAAGTCAGTTTTTTTATTTGTTGTGTAAAAACAAAAGCATAGGCAGTTTTTTGTTGTGTAAAAACAAAGGCATAAGCAGTTTGTTTTTTAAATTGCTGGTATTTAAAGTTGGATATTGGAGATTATTGTGTTTTTGTTGATACAAAAATGGCAAAAACTCAAAGTGCCCGGTTTGAAATTGAGAAATTTAATGGCAAAAATAATTTTGAGATCTAGAAGGTGAAGATGCATGATTTGCTTGTACAACATGGCATGGCAAAGGCATTGTTGGGCAAATCCAAACACCTTACAACATCACAGATAGCGAGTGGGCCGAGATGGATGAAAGAGCGATTAGTGCTATTCGACTATGTCTAGCTGATGATGTCCTGTTTAATATTGTATAGGAGACAACAGCTGCTGGTTTGTGGATGAAACTGGAGAAACTGTACATGACCAAATCCTTAACCAATAGGATTCTCCTGAAGCGACAGTTGTACGGTTTGCGAATGAAGGAAGGTACATCGATTGCTGATCATTTAAATTCTTTTAATACTCTTCTTGTGCAATTACAAAGTATAGAAGTAAAATTCCATCCGAGGATAAAGCTATTACTTTATTGTGCTCGTTGCCCGAATCATGGGATCATTTTGTTACTTCTATAAGTCTTAGTTCATCAGAAACTATTGAGTTTGATGATGTATTTGCATCCTTATTATCGGAAGAAACAAGGAGGAGGTCGCATTCTGAAACCTCTACATCAGAAGCTATGATTGTTAGAGTTCGTTCGAAAGACAGACGCCCCAGGAAGCCGAGCGACTCACGTTCAAAGTAGAAAGGGAAGAAGAGTAAGCTAAAATGTTGGTTTTGTGGCAAATCAGGGCATTTAAAGAAGGACTGCTGGAAGCGACAACAACAAACTTCAAAAGCAGAGTCTTCGACAGAGAAGAAGGAGGCGAATACGACAGATATAGGTTCGACATCTGGTTCAGGTATGAGTGATGAATTATTATCAGCTAATGTGTCAAATCATGGTCAACATTGGTTGTTAGATTCCGGGGCATCAAACCACATGTGTATCCATAAAGAATGGTTTAAGGAATATAAATAAATTAATGATGGAGTTGTGTACATGGGTAATGATGTAACATGTAATATTGTGGGGATTAGGAGCATACAACTACAAATGTTTGATGGGACAACTAGAATATTAACTGATGTGAGGCATGTA
>APFE031558351.1:8453-34773 GCA_000404065.3 Pinus taeda
AAGAATTGTTCATTTATGTAATGTAAAGGAGGTTGCCCCCTTGAAGAGGCTGAATTCTAAGGCGTTCATCTATCTTTTCTATCTTTTCTTGAGCTGGTTTCATAACAGAGGAGATTGAGAGCGAAGAGGGAGTTACATCGGATCTATTGTAGGTTGTATCTCTTCATTTTGCTGCAGAATATAAAAAGAAGGACTGGTTGTTTCTCCGTGGACGTAGCCCAAACTGGGTGAACCACGTGTATCTGTGTCTTCTTGTTTTATGTGTTTTCTGTGTTTATATTTCTGCAATATTTTATGTGTTCCATTGCTCTGTAATATATAATTTTCTAACACACAACCTGTTTCTTAGGTGTTCTCAATAGCTTCCCACTATTACATGATAGGGCCTTTCAATCCATCAACAAAACAATGCAAGGGTTAATTCAGAGCCTACAGAGTCTCAACTCAGTCTTGGAGAGTGATATGTATAAATAAAAATGAGGTTTGTTATTTGTGTTGCTTCTATAGGAATTAGACTGCATTGACCTGCAACTTCTCAGTGATTCTCACACTTGCGTTCTCATCCTCCCTAAGGCTACACCAAATTTTATCGACCCACTAGCTATGGAGTGCCTCAACCTATTAGTAATTTCTTAATCGACTAACATCTAGTGGTTTTATCAACCCCAAGAGCACAACCATGACCCTAGTGATTCTCATTTAACAAGCCCCAAAATTTTCTCATCCTAGCTATAACCATAGCATCTCTACACCATCGAGCTCTCATCTAACCTCAACACACAGGTTCAACATAGGCCTCACAAACACACAGACACATCACAGGATTGTATAAAGAACAAAGAGTCAACATGTAGTATTGAAAGAATGAATGAATGTGCAGGCTAGGAAGACACTCATATTCTTCTCTTTCTTAGTGTGTAATCTCCCCCTCTTCCATTGTCTTGTGCACCCTCTTCTTTCACATTATCATGCCCCATTCGCCTTGTTCTCCTCTTATCCTCTTGTCCACCCCAAGTCCTCTTTCGTATTGACTCTGTCAATTCGACCCTCGAGGAAGTCTACAGACTTTTCCTTTGATTAGGAGCCCCATTCCTCCATTAACTACCCACAACAAGGCCACCCCCTCCAACATGAAGTTTGGTGATAACTTAAATGAAGATATGGCTTACAAGAAACTCCTCCTGCAAACCTCTGAATCTGAATGCCATCTCAACTAGTCATCATTTATAATTAAGCATTATTTACATGAATTTAAAATTCATAAAAATACTTATAAGAGGGTTAACTAAAGGGTTATCAAATAACACACCCCTTATAGGAACATCATCCTCGGTGTTTTATACCCAAACACGCACTATTTACAAGAGATATATACACACAAATCATCCCATCCATTTTCATATACATTTATGTTTACAGGCACATTTACATTTGCTTAAATCATCAAACAAAAGTGGGTATGCTACCCTTATTTTTTTAGCCATCTCCCATGTGACTTCCTTTGGTCCAAAGTGTTTCCGCTATTTCTTATCCTACTCAATTACTTGATTTCGGATCACAGTCTACCTCTGATCTAGAATACTAAGAGGTTATGACTGGAACTCTCCCTCTTGTCCTACCTACAACATAGACCCATCAATTACATTATTAACATCTTGCATATATCTTTTAAGTAAAGAAACATGGAAAACATCATAAACCTTCACTGTAGGTGGAAATGCTAGTATAAATGGCATTGGTCCTATTCTATTTTAAACTTGAAATGGTCCACAATATTGTGCTTCCAACTTGGCACAGGACTAAATTTTCAATAAACCTTTCTTTTCTCTAATTCAGAGATACACATGATCTACCACATTGAATTATTGGTGCACTCTATGTTGGTTTACATAGCAGTTTTTCCTATCTTGATCAACCCTTAAGTTCTACCTAATGATTATAATTTCCTATTCCATTTTTCTTAGTATATCAGGCCCAATATTTTGTAGAAATTAATGTGTAGATATGAAATTTCTCATGAAATTTACTAAATCGCAATATTTGAAGCTACTTTACTAATCTGCGGAAGTTAATTCACAATATAGAACACAAATCATATACATGCAAAAGGAAACATCACACATGCACGGAATTTTATCTAGGGGAAAGCAACTACTCAAAACCCATTCCTATTTGTATTGCATTAATCAGAGAATAGAGATGAATACATATGTTTGCTCAAGCCTGAGCACAACCTACAAGTGTATAGTTTATCCCTCTGCATAATTGACTAACTCTGACCAGCACTTAGCCATTTTTAAATCCCTCTAATATCCTATTTCCTTGCACTATTCCTTGAGGAAATTAGCCCCTCTTATTTAGGAAATTCCCTCAATTGGATAGCGCAATTCCTCTAGGTCCTTCCTCCGACTCCATGCACCACCTGTACACATGGGAATAGTCTACAACTGATAGTACACTGCCTTGGAATCTCCATCTCAACTGGGTAACTCAAATTCTTTGCATGCAACAATTATTTTGGGTTGATTGATTAGTTAATTGGTAGATCATTGAGTGTGGTTGAAGTTCCACTTCCACAACTTGACCTCCATTAGTTATTTTGATAGTTAGAACTAGTTTAACTGACCATAATTCAATTTAATTAAAATATATTGTTGTAACAAATTAGAAATCAATCATACTAAACTATACTCAAGATTCCCCAACTTGAATTCACTGAGTTAACTGAGTGACAAGTTCCATGTCACCTCAGTTAACTACCTCCAATATTCATGTTGAAATAGAAATTTGAGATCGCCTCACATGTTTCTTGACTTGCAACCATGTATTTTGCTTCTGTCAAGCTGAGTGCCACGGATATTTGATGCATGTTGTACCAAGAAATTCTTGCGGACCCAACACTGAAAATTCCACCTGATGTACTCTTTCAGTCTGATGGACTCCCTGCCAAATCTGTATCTATGAAGCCACACAAATTCACTCCCTTTTTTTGCCTGTACCATAGTGATGAACACTAGTATTGCAGCAAGAATGTTGCAACTCCTGGAGCTACCATCTTTACTTTATCAACCCGGGGTTCGTACAAACTTGGAGGTGACAGTGTTGTATGCACAAGTAAAAGTGATCGTTCTGCCTTTTGTCACTCTTCATCTAGCGAGAGACCACTAGGGTTTTCAAGCCAGACTTCCATGGATTCAGAAGAAGCTTTATTATTGATGAAAGAAAGAGAAATCTACTCTATGAGAAAGCTTGTCTACTGCAAATAAGGAAAATGACTTAAATCCTATTCTAAAAACACACCATTCTCTAACTAATTGTTGAGAAACTATGCTTTACAAGAATTCCAAGACAACATGTATGAAATTCTACTATCTAAAGCATGGAAATTCAAGACATCAAACATCATTATTGTGCATGTAAAGGACTGAAATAAATATGTTTTGTTCTTTTTATTCTTTTTCTAGAAAATCAAGTGTAAACCCTAATCTATTTTGGTGATGTGGCAGGTGGATTAGTGATGCTAGTGGATGGTTGGGAGGTTTAGGAGATTTTTTGAAGGTTTGGGAGACCCTTGGGTGACTTGGTGTGGCTTCCTAGAGGTCTTCCTTCAATTCGGCCTCAAAACAGGCCACTACAGGAAAACTTACATGATGTACTAGAAACCTACAGGATTCCCTATATTTCTATAGGATACAGCCGAGAGAAAAATGATGGTTGCTAAAGGTGATGGAAGGATTAGGGAAGGTGGTGGATGTGTGGAATGGAGAGATAAAATGCCTAGGATTACTCAGAACTCAAAAACAAGGTTAGGAGATGGTTGGATTCGCTCAACATGATTGGAGGAATTTCTATGTAAAATGATGAGATTAGTGAGGATCTTGGCAAAAGAAAGGAATGATTATGAATGGATGAAGTTGGAAGGTGGTTTCCTACTATGAGATCCCTTTAGATTTATGATGCACCTTCTCTGCATCAAACATTTATAATTGTCAAAAATTCAAGTAAACAAGAAGCTAGAAAAACATAATTTAATGAACTAGTTGTCTACTTCATGCATGAGGAAAATTGCTGAATAAAATGGAATCAAGGATGAGATATATTGTAAGGCTGAAGATGGAAGAGATGGTAATTAAATCCTACACTTGCAAAAATGATCAAATGCTGGTTCAAGTATAGTAAACTCTAAATCTTATGAGAAAATGGAAATTTGTCTTTTTGGGGCTGCATAAGGGTCTTTTCCTCAAATCATGATCCCTGAGGGAGGAGGTGAGGCCAAGACACCTACTGAAAACTTTGTGGTGCTCCTTTTATCCCTTCTAACCTACTAATAAAGTAAATCACAAATGGAAGCAAACTAATAAACAACTAATCAAATCCACAGTACTTGCAATGAAATACTTCTAGAGACAACTTAACCATGAATCTATGAAATTAAGCCAAGCATACAGATACAAGAAGAGGATCCTTTGCTGCTAGGGTTGGACCATAACCCAAGAGCTTCAGCCCTCTCATTTAACTCAGTGTCGGACCAAGAAAAATCTCATTTTCATTATCAAAACAGAAAATTACATCAATGTCTTCCACAAGTCTAGAGCTTGAAAATAACTAGTGTTTTTACAACAAAAATTCAAATCCTAATTAGGCTCTAGGCCTCTCTACTTATACCACTGAAGTCTCTAACGACTTCCTTAAATATAGGGAGGCTCAGCTCCCAAAATAAAAATGAACTAACTCTTTGTCTATCACTTTCTCAATTGTCTTTTGATCTTCATGACTTGGCTTATTGCACTCTGAGCTGGTGTGATTAATGAAGGAATATTTGAATGGGGGAGGAGTAAATGAAGAGTATTTACCTCCTAAAATATCTCTCCCTTGTCCCATTCGAGTTTCAAACATTATTCTTGCCAAAATTCCTTGATTTTCTCTTCCAAACCTGCATTCAATGCATATTAGTCCACTAGACAAAATATCTCACTTTAACTCATCCCACTAAACAAAATATAATCAAAACATGTAATAAGTTGTGGGAAAAATTGATTTGACTAAGCTAGGAGGTGAATTAAGGCCCACATAATTACCCAATGATGAGGCTCATCATCACTCCCTATTGAAAGTGTTGCTCATCCTTTGAGTAACTCAATCAATGTCCATGTATTTCATAGCTCTAGTGGCCTCCCTGACATCCCATGCCTCTGCTATGGTTTCTTATTCTTGTGCATAGAATCTTGCCTTCTTTTCTACCTCCTCCCACTGCCTTCTTTCTTCCTCTTCCTTCCTTCCTTCTATCATCCCCAAGAGTAGTGGGGGACTGAGTCTCAGTCCAATCCAATTGACTTTGAGCCTTTGGATGGATTGCTTGTACATGGGTGTCTTGTTAAGTGCTTCTCTCATCCTTTGAGGAGATTGGTACTCTCTTATCTTCAAACTGTATGGCAATGTATTCCATCTCCTTAGGAAATATTGCATGTTGTCATCCCCTAATAATTTGAACATGTCCTCAAAATGTGTAATTGCTTGCTCTTGGGCAACAAGATACCTAGGTGCAAGTTGAGGATCATTTGCAATTAAATTATGTGTACTGATGAGGGCCATTGGATTGGAGTGCTTAACTCTGATCATAAGAGGCTATATTTGTTCTTTTGCCAATATCTTCTTCATTTCTGTAGCCCTTTCTTCCTCATGGTTCATCCATGATGCCAAAGCCATCAACTGTAAATCCCCTAGATTTTCATTAGGATCCCATACATTCATGTATGTCAAAGCCATGTTATGCAAATAAAACACGAACATCTTGGCCCTATCTTCCAATGTGCTTTGATCACAAAGATCAATGAGCTGTCTATAATCTTGGAATGGCATAACGCCTCTTTGTGCTAGGGTCTTGATTTGGAACTACAATCATTGTTCCTTAAGGTATATTGCATAGGACTTAGTTGGAATTTTGCACTGGATTCCTTCGAAAGAAAGATTGGCCATGGATTCCAATTGATTCTCTCTTTCTTGTAGTTGTCCTTTCAACCATGCATTTTCTGCCTCTAACTGATTTTTCATGATGGCATCTCTATCTCTCAAGCTACTTATTTCTCTTCCCATCTCTTTGAGCTTCTCCTCCATGTGACCAATGTCCTCCACTCCCTTGGACTTGGCAATCTGCGTCCATCTATGAGTTCTGGCTCTCTCTTTCTCAAGCTCAAAGAATAATGGAATGGAAATTTTTTGTGGAATTACCTTGCCCCCCTCAATAAATTTGTAGTAGGAGTCAAAGTTAGGTTGAGGACTAGGTTCCTCTAGCTCTGGGCCCTCTCTATTTTTTTATTGTTGCTTACTTCTTTCCTCATCCAATTTTTGAGTTTCCTGTAGGTTTAGCAAAGTTTCATGTAGGACAACCTCTACTTCATGTAGGTCCTGTTGTGTATCCTGTAGGATCCCTTTTCCTTTGGATGAGGTAGAATTGGTTGCAGGCCTTCTCACATAGGTGATAGGAGACTTAGGGGAGGTTTGTGCTGAGGATCCTTCTCCTTGAGTTTTTATAGGAGGATCCATCTTCTCTTGTTGTTTAGGTGAGTCCTCAATAACAATGGGAACCTTGGTTGGAGTTTTGGGTTTTCCCTGCCTTATCCTTGTGATTTTCCTTGTTCTGAAGTATAAGGGGGCCTGCCTTTGTCTTTTTCCTTTTTGTTTGATAGGGGTGCTAAGGGAAGTGAGGGCAGTTGTTGCCTCCCTCTCAGTGGGTTTTGGAGACACCCTAGGTGACTCCTCCTTGTCTTTTGCCTCCTCTTTTCCATTTCCCTTTTCACCAAACCTCAATTCTTTAAGAAGACTAAAGTGATATCCATAAACCACACTATACCTACCTTCACATGATATGTATTTAATAAGGTGGTAGCTTACCTCATTCCAGGGGTATGGTATGCTTGTTCTCCTTACTCCATTCTTGTCCTCAATGGGCTCTTCTCCCTCTAAAAAGAATTTCTTCTTGGCAGTCTAGCTATCTCCCTTGTCTTCCTTTCTCCTAAGGCACTCCTAGGGGAAGTGTCGTAATTCTTCCTATGAGTTCAGGGGTGAGATCTATGGAGAGGCCTCTCACCACAACAATGGCATGGGCTCTGGGCAGTGGAATGAGGGAGAGAGAAAACTTTCGGGCCACTTCATCATCATACCCCCTTAATTTCTCAAAATACCCCATCCAATTATGCCTCGTGAAGATTTCTAACACATGAGGGTGTTGGTGGATTATCACAGTGTTAATGGGCTTCCTTCTATTAACCCCCCCTGCCATTTTGGTTGGTGAATTTTGAGGAGCAGAGATGGTTGATACACATTTTAATACAAAGGAAATGGGACTGAAATAATTATGGAGACAATTCCCTTGCACAGCTGCCAAATTCACTCAAACTATGAGTTTTTTTGTTCAATTCACTTGGAAAAAGGGAAGTAAATATAGAGCCTACCTTTTCATGGTGTTTTTTGTATCCAACCCCTATGTATCCACTTCTGAAACTGCTCTCGGCCAATCTTGTAGACTGTCTGATTGTATCCTGTAGGATTCCTATGTGATCCTGTAGGTTTCTTGTGTAATCCTGTAGGAAGTCCTGTGCAGGAGAAAGATGGAATTTTCCTCTTCTATAGGTTTCCTGGGTACGAGAGCAACTTTGCTAGAGTGAGCCTAAAGGATATGAATGCATGAGTGCATGGGGATCAATGATTATTTCCTCTTATGGTCGAGTTGAGGGAGGTAGTGTGCTGGCAGTGGAGGTACGTTCTCTATTTTTGGACTGTTGGTCCCCGCAACCACCTCATCATTCCCCTCTCCTCGTAATCAACTCCCACTTCATACATCCATAGCCTTAACTGCTTTTGTCCTTCTCCTCTCATTTTTTTTTACTTGATTGCTGCCACGTGTAGGAGGACAAATTGTTTTGTCTTTGTCAGCTGAATGAAGGTGGCCAAGTTAACTGGCCACCTTTCGCTTATAAACCAACTCACTCACAACCTTTACATCTTTTGACTACATAATGAAAATGAGAGAGTGAAGCGATATACTTACCTATGGTGCTAATACCTTGATGCAGTTTTTTGAAGACATGAGGTGCTTGTTGTGTGTTGGTTGCATGTTATTTTTCTTTCCTTTTTTATTTCCCTCTGATGATTCCCTTGATGTGTAGGTACCTAGTGTTGAAGATGATGGTGGTGCTACTGCTGTGGAGCTTCTTCTACCCTTGGATCTTCATGTTGGAATCTTGTTGCTACTCATAATTTTTATTATGTGGGATAGGTTGCTATAGGATTTCCTACAAGATGTCTTGTAGCTACTTCTCCCTCAGAATTTTTAATCATTTCCTCTGCTGGGATTTTAAGGATGATGATATGGATAGAGAGGAGGTCTAGGAGTGTGAATAATGAGGAATACACTCGGGTGTTGTTCCCTTTCGCCTTATGTTTCATTTTCCTCTGTGTTTTCTCTTGAAGACTATGAATTTTTTTTTTAATTGATTTTTTTAATGATGAATGCAAGGGTGATCAAGATGGAGAGACTTATGGTAATGAAGTTGTGATGTAGGGATGTTATTTTTTGACATGGCAGGTCATTTTCTCACCCTAGGGTTACTTCCTGTACGATTCTCGAGCCACTGTAATTCCTACAAGATCATCATGTATGTTTTCAGGGGATCTTGTAGAAAACACAATCCCCTTGTAAACTGAAGCAAATGAGCGAAAAAAAAAATGAAAGAAATGGTGGAGTGATGAATGACGATGGGTGGAAAAAAAATAAAATATGAGTGAAATAGGTCCCATTTTATTCCCCTTTATTCTCTGATCATCCTCGTGCTGACCTGCAAACAGAAATTTTTCATGATTTTTCTCTTTTTTTCATATTTTTTTCTAAAACAACTAGTCTGCCTCTAAGAGGTTTTCATCCTAGCTGTTTTCCCTACGCGCCTCAAGAGAGGTTTTCACCCAGAGATCTTTTTATTTCCTTTTTTTTCTTTTCTTTTTTTTTTCCTTTTTTGAAACTATTGGGTTGCCCCAAGAGTTTTTCAATCCAATAATGGGACTCAGACGCCTCATGGAGGTTTTCACCTGAATCTCCTTATTTTCCCTTTTTTTTTTCTTAGTGACTTGATGATGCAAGAATTGAAACTTGCTCCACCACCATCACTATTTTATTGATACCATTAATGAACTCTTGCTTTAACAATGGCCTCTTGTAAACTTTCAGTCTGTTCCCATTAACAAGTAAAGGAAAGGCCTCTACATCTATGGTTCCAATCTACACTGAACCATTATCATGACATCTCTCTATAACATAATACCCTAACCATCTTGTCCTTAACTTTCCCTTAAATTATTTATATCTGGAATCATATAACAAAGCCTAATCACCTTCTTGAAATTGCTTATCCTTGATGTTCTTATCATGCCAAATCTTCCTCTTAAGTTGAGTTACCTCTGTGTGTACGAGGGCCTGCATTCTGAATTCATCTAAACCATTCAACTGGAGCAATCTCTCTTTTTGTGCACTACTGAGATCTAGATCTAGTTTGGCTGCCATCCTCAATGTGTTATACTCAAACTCAATGGACAACAGGGCCTTTTTCCCATAGACCAGCTCATAGGGTGTGAATCCAGTGGTGGTCTTCCAGGTGGTATTATAGGCCCAGGTGGCCTCAACTACTCTATTTTCCCAATCTTTCCTACTGCTACTAACAACTTTGGTCAAGATGTCCTCTAGCACTCTATTGGTTACCTCCACTTTCTCATTAGCTTGTGGGTGATAGGGAGTGGAGGTCCTATGCTTGATCCTGTGCTGGCTGAGAAAGTCTTCAATCATGTTGGAGGTAAACTGGCTGCCTTGATTAGTGGCCAGTTCTCTAGGGTACCCAAATCTGTAAAATACATTCTCCCTTAATAACTCAACCACTTTCTCCTCTGTTGTTGCCTTAATTGCCTTTGTTTCAGCCCACTTAGTCAGATAGTGAGTGCACACAATGATATACTAATTTTTCTTGGAAGGAGGAGGTCAATAGGTCCAATGAAGTCCATTTCCCACTTGTCAAATGGCTCAAAAGTCACTTGAGGTTGCAGAGACATTTCATCTCTTGGAGTAGGCTTTCCCATCCTTTGGCACCGATCACACTGACTAGTATATATTTTCACATCCTGATGAAGAGTGGGCCAATAATGCCCAACTTGTAACACTTTAAATGTTGTCCTCTTTGCTACAAAGTGACCTCCACAAGGCCCATCATGACAGGTTAAAAGAATGTCAAATCCTTCCTCCTCCCTAACACATCTTCTCAAAATTTGATATGGGCCAAGTTTGAAGAGGTTTCCCCCAATCCAGGTGAAAGGGACGCTCTTCCTCACAATCTTTCTTTTCTCTTTGGAGGAAAAATTTGGTGGGAATTGTGCAGATACCAAATACTTTGTTATGTCAGCAAACCATGGAGAGAGAATTGAAATGGCGAATAAGTGCTCAGCCGATAACTGATTATCATCCATTCCCTCTTCACCTGCAGGCAAAGTTAACCTGGGCAAAAAGTCTGCAACAAAATTTTCCTTTCCAAGCTTATCAACAATAGTTAGATCAAAATGTTATAATAAAAGTAACCAACTAATAATCTGGGCATTCACATCAGGTTTATTCATTAAATATTTGATTGCAGCATGGTCAGTGTGTACAAATGTTTGATAACTTGTAATATAATGCATAAATTTGTTCAATGAATGCACAATAGTTGGGAGCTCCTTTTTAGTCATTGTGTAGTTCAGTTTGGCCTTTGACATATTCTTACTTGTTAGAGTCGGTCCTTACAACCCTCCATCAGAGATCAGTTCGCTTTTTTCATATAATTCTTAGGTGTCTCGCTCGTTCCACTTCGTTGCATTTCGCAAGGGGCATGCCATTAATTAACGAGAGGATCTGGTCATCTTGTCTTTCCTCATGCTTGTACCTGCAGAGCAAATTAAAATTCCTTAAAAATCACTGAAGATTCAGGTCACGTCATTACGGTCATAAATGATTATTTTTGTCAAAGAGAGTCTTTAGTCCTACGGTCTAGGGTTTCAAGTCTTTGGAGACATGTGATAAAAGATCTCAGGTCAAGAGGATGGTTTCGAAAGCTTTCTATTTTATATTTGTATTCCCAAAAACATATGAAGACATTTTTTAGTTCAAAACTCTATTTTGAATTGGAAACTGTCAGAATTAATTTTTGTAATATTGATGTATTTGTTTCACCATAAGAAAATTTCATAGCAAGCCTCTGATGTTTGCCAAAGCCAAATGCCAAAATCTCTACAAAAAATCAAGACATTTAATCAGTCCAAGTTTCAAAAAGTCAAAAGAAAATCATTGTATTAAATGAGCGAATGTCAAAGTGTCAAACATTATAAGAGTGGGTCATGGAGTAAAATTAAAATCAAATATGATGTGATGAGATATTTTCTTCACATAGAAAATATGGTAAACAATTTCATTTGCACCAAATCTCAAGGCAGAAGTTAAGTTTGAGCTATCGAAGGTCGAAGATACAATTTTCATAGCCCTGGACTGTATTGAAGGTGCACGCAACCCATACAAGGTGCGCGCTACGCATTGGGGGCGCACTACGCGTATAGCCTCCCCTGTCTTTGCAAAAATACAAGGGCGCTATGCGTATGGTGCGCGCTACGCGTTGGGCCAACACGCTGCGCACACAGTCACAGACCCAAAAAATTGTTGTTTCTTCATCCAAATTTGCGCCAAATCGCGTCCAACTATTTGCAAGTAGGGTTTTACCTTTGCTCAATGAATTTTGGATCTCTTCATGGTGTTTTGAATGTGGAGAAACAAGTGTTTAAGATGAAGAAATGAAACCCTATGTTTTTTTTCCCAAATTCACTTCTTAGGGTGTTGAATCAAATGTAAGGGACTGTCTGGGGGTTTTTTCAAACATTGCAATTGACCAATGCCTATGTTTTTTTTTTAATGGTGCTCATGCTCACTATTAACCTCAGCCCAACGCTCTGTCATGTCCATTACATCTCTGCTGTCTTTGTCACAGTCATTGCCATTTTTACACCATTGTTCCATGTAAACTCAGTTGACTATCTCATTATGGCTCTTTTATGATGCTTTGGTACATAGGAAACAAGCAACATATTTGGATTTTGAAGCTTACATTGAAACTTTGGATTCCACTACACCTATATCAACATAAATATTGCCGACATCTTGTTTTTTAAAAGTCATGTCAGAGACAGATTCAGTTTATGAGCAGGAGTATGATAGTGATTCAACAACTGAGGGTAATGTGCCACGGAGGTCTCACAAAGGTGGCAAAGGTGGTAAGCATCTCAGGGAAGAGCCTACTTCTTTGGATCAATTGCAGGCTTGCCCGCTTGCAATGGATTGTTTTCAGCGTCAGTCATGTTTCCAATACTGTGAGATGATCTCACAAACCCAGCATCATCATGAACTAGCCCGTCTTTTCGTTCTACATTTACATGATGGTCATGTAAACCTCGACGCCGGAGTAAATTTCATTTTGTCACCATAGATTATTGCTCAGGCCACCAGGATACCAAATATAGGAGAGAAATGGAACAAACGTCAGCAGTTAGAGAAATTCTACTGTGAGCCATACATCAAACCTGGGTAAACGAGACACTTGAGTAGGGTTTTTCCTTTCAGATTCCTGAGAGATGAGTATGCGCCATTGATGAAACTCATCATTTGGTATTTCAGTTGCGAGGGAAGATTCTCACGTCTCTATCCGTACCATGTCCGTTTGTTGATGCATTTCACAAGGGTGCGTATGATGAACATTCCGTACTTCATGTATCGCAATATAGAGAGGATGATGATTTTTGTACAGAAGAAGATCCCAGCACAGCAACATAGAAGTATATATCATTACGCACTGATCAAGATCGGAGTGCTACATCAGTTGACACAGCAGGGCATTACTTGGGAGGATTTTATCTCACGTGACTTCTTCACATCGCCACAGCTGCTTCCTGAAGTAGTTCATGATGAGGGAGAGCCTTCACACCAGCCTGACATTCTTGAGATCGAGCATATAAGTGCTCCATTGTATGTGACATACCAACGAGGCCCTATGGCCTTATTTGCAGCTACACGACGAGTACTATCTCCACCCTGGGTGGAAGGGGTCTCGTTGACTCCATCATCGGAGCGAGTATTATCTCCACATGATGTGGAAGGGGTCTCACCTTCTTATTCAGCACAGGTACAGATCCAAGACAAAGGAAAGAGGCCTATACATGATGAGGGCCCTTCAGGAGGCCGGAACACTGATTTTACGATCATTGATGTTGATGCGAGCTCTCCCAGCTTGGAGCTGAAAGAAATCATCCAGGAGCAAAAGGCTGAGAATGACTCGTTGAGGAAAAAATTGCAGATGGCTAAGTGGGTGATAAACTACCTAGAGCAGCACAACAAATAGCTAGAGGACGAGCATACACTTTATGAGCTGCGACGAATCCGTGAGGATCGATAATTGGCCCGAAAGAGACCTGGTGATATGACACCAACTAATTGAGAGTCTATGCTCATACATGTTAACACTCATCTGGAGAAATTTTTGGCAAAGGCCAATAAAGACAAAGACATGCTTCGTCACATGAAAGTTCATTATTGGGCTCGCATGCACGTTTGCAAGGCAAAAATGAAGATTTTGAAGAGGAGGTTGAGCAAAGCACTAAAACGGCGGAAAAGGCCCGATTCACTCCATATTTTGGCCGAGGCTTCATTGGCTAGGCATAATACATGATGGAGGATCTTAGATCCGAATTTGAGCAAATTCGGAGAAATTTTTGTCATTTTGAAAAATTTTGGTCTAAAAACAGGTTTTTCAGCTATATGGGTAGCGCGTCAACGCGCTCGCTTTTGATTGGGACACTTGCTGAAGGAAAAATTTATATTTTTTGGTTTTTCATGGTGATTTATGCATGCTCAAGTATTTCCGAAGCATTTCATCAAGTTCTGGATGATCAAAAGGCCCAAAAACACCATGAAAATCACCTTGCTGCCAGCTTTTGCACCAGCAGGAAGTACTTCCGGGAGAATAAAATTTTGAAGGGTAAAATGAGATCCAAATTGGGAAATTCCACTTGGGATGGATAGCAGACGTCCAGGGCTTTCTAACCAGCTATTGTGAGCTTGATTTTGATGTCAGGAAGTGCCCCAAAAACAGGAAGAAAGGTGCGCTATGCATATAGATTTTTGATCAAATTTTCACCTTCCAGCTTAGAAATTCAGCCATTTTTCACCAGTTTCACCCTCTGATGTAGTATATGATTTATCTTGATGTAATTTTATGTCCCTCTGATGTAGTATATGATTTATCTTGATGTAATTTGATGTATATGATGTAACTTTGACACTTGTTTACCTATTCTAGATGATTCATTCACAAAATAGCAAAAATTAATGTAATGAATCAATTTCCTTTCTTTTTCATATTTTGGCTAAGGAAAGATTAGAGGTTTTGTAGCACCTGTTGGGATTCTTGTGGCTTTCAGTTCTTGATGGTTTTTTCTCTCAGTTTATTGTAAGTTCTTTCATGTTTAATGTATGCCATTCCCTTCTTATGCTTTTGAAACTAAATGAATGAGTAAATGAGGTTGAATCCATTTATTTCAATGCTCTGCCTTTGAATTTGTTTAGTTTTACATGTTTTCCCCTGTTTGGAGAGGATCCATGTTCTCCCTTGCTCTCTTTAGCTCCTTTTCGTTCTGATCCATCCATACACTTAAATCAAAAAGCATTAAGACTACTGCCTACCTCGCCCCAACTCGAATTCTGCAAAGGTCTGGCCTTATCCCCGGACCCAAAATTGTTTTTTCCCATTTCTCCAACAAAACCCAAAAATCAAAATCAAACTTTCATATCTATTTACTAGCCTAAATTCAGTTCCCATTTTAAAGTCATCTCGCACCCTATTGCTTATTTTATCGAGATCGACTGGAGAGAGCCCTCTCCTGTCCTCATAGGGGTAGCTACGAGGTTGAGCGTGGTTTGGTGTAGCCTTGAGTTTTACCTTATTTCAGCCTAAGTTAGATTTGAGTGCTAACATTACTGATAAAGTAAATGGCATAAGGAAATTTATCATCTATCTAGCCTAGGGCTGCTCCTATGACTTTGTGTGAGGCATCATCATGAGTATGAAAAGGAAGGGCCCAATTTGGGCCTTGGAGAATCAGTGCAGTGGTTAACTTGTCCTTTAGGGTGTCTAGGGCCTCTTGACAGCTTTTTAACCATACAAACTCAGAGTCTTTGGCCAATAACCCAAATAAAGGAGAAGCCAACTTGCTAAAGTCTTTTATAAACCTTCAATAGTTTCTAGCTAACCCTAGGAAAATTTTGACATCTCTATGCTTTTGTGGAGGTGGGACCCTTTGGATGATAGCTATTTTGTTTGGGTCCACCTGCAGTCCTTGTTAAGATATTGAATGACCTAGTAAGGTCCCTTCAGTCATCAAGAATTCACATTTCTCGGGATTGGGAGACAGATTCGTTTCAATGCATTTGTGCATAACCTTACCTAAGTTGGACAGAGCCTCCTCGAAATCACCTCCATAAGGTGTGAAATCATCCATACATATTTCTACCACATCATGGACTAACTCGGTAAAGATACGCAGGACTGCGCTCTGAAAAGTGGCAGGAGCATCGCATAGGCCAAAAGGAAGGACCCTATATGTGAAAGTACCCCAAGGACAAGTAAAGGTGGTTTTATCCTAGTCTTCATGGATGATCTGGATTTGATTGTACCCATTGAATCCATCTAGGAAAGAGAAAAAAATTCTCCCTGCCAGGCCATCTAGCACTTGGTCGATGATAGGTAGAGGGAAATGGTCCTTCTTTGTGGCTTTGTTTAACTCCATGTAATCAACACAAATCCTCCATTTACCATTTTTATTTGGAACCAACACCAAAGGAGAGACCCACTCACTATTTGAGATAGGGTAAATGAATCCTACATCTAACAGTGTTTGTAGTTCTTCTTTGACTATATCTTTAAGAGCTAGATTCATCCTGCTTTGGGGTTGTCAGACTAGCTTGCAACCTTCCTTGATATAAGTATGGTGAGCGCACACCGAGGGGTTCACTCCCTTCATTTCTTGGTAACTCCAAGCAAGGGCATCTAGATGTTCCTTTAGCATGTTGCACAAATTTTCTTCTTGGAGAACAGAAAGAGATGGATTGATTTTCAAAGTTCTCTCAAGACTAAATTCTATGGTTTTGACACGGATAGGGTTGGAATTAGCTAAGCATAGATCAATTTGATGGTTGTTTTGGGTTTCATTTACTACTTCTTCTAAGGACAATGTACAAGGAGTTGGACTTTGGAGTATGTGCTTGATCAAATCATCTTCATCCTGTTGTCCCCCTCCCATGGTTGTTTCTAAAGTATAGAGTTGGGAGAAATAAACTTCATCTTCCTATTCCTCTACCAGCCACAAAGGTAAGTCACGTTCTAGATATGGTTGAGCAGGAGGGTATAGGACTAACTGCTTGGACATATGCCCATTCCTAATGGTCATATTTCCAGCTTTGCAACTAAGTAAGCATCAATAGTGGCTAACTAGGGCCTCCCAAGAATGAGAGGGTAACCAATAAGCTTAGCCTTAGGTTGGAGAACTAGGAAATCTGCATGGTATTCCCAAGAATCAATGGATACCATCACATCCTCCACAATCCCCTCTGCGGTCACTATGGAGCGGTCTGCAAGTTGCAGAACTGTTGTGGTCTTCCTTAATGAACCTTGGAGGTTGAGCTTGAGCATGGTGTCCTTGGTCATCACATTAATGGCAGCCCCAAGATCAATCAAAGTGTGTGGGACAATGGTGCCATTGATGTGCACATCTACTACAAGGCTTCCAAGGTCCAAATACTTTGGACATATTACCTACCCCAGCATTAAGTCGAACAATTGTCCAACGACATTAATGGTAGGGGAATCTCTTTTTCGCTGCCCTGGATGCTTAAAGCACTTCTCTTTAATCAACTTGTTGTAAATAGGTACATCCTTAATATCTTGGAAAAGTGGAATTTTGACACATAGGTTTTTCAATTCTCCCAAAAGTTTAGTCTCTTCTAGGGTAGGCTAGAGTGGTTGGGTTAATCTCTCAGGAATGCGTGGTGGATTTACTTTAAGCACGCTTTACTCTCTTTATTCCTCAACCTCCCTAGGTGAAGGTAGAGGTTGGTTATCTGGGAGTACTCTCCCAGATCTCAGGTTGATTTCCTGAATCTCCATAGCATAAGTTGGATATGATGTCTCTCCATTGTATACTTGTTGTGCATGTCTATTGTTTAGGTTCAAATTTGGTTGGGCAGGCATCTGAGGTTGTTTAGGTGGAGCAGAGTGTAAAAGTTGTGGTTGGGCAGGTGGTGAAGGCAATAAAGTTGTAACATTTTTGTATTGGGGCCTCCACCCCTAAGGCGGTGCATTCCATTGAGGTTGTGGTAGAGCATATGGTTGAAATCACTAGCTAGCTGGCTAGGAATGATACTAAGGTGTAAAGGACCAAGGAGGAGGTGTAGACCAGGAAGGATGAGCAGTGGGTCCCCAAGAAGGTATCGATGTGGTCCAGTTGGGGTTATAATATGCATGGGATGACCCTTGCATGCCCTGCTGGTATGGACTAGGCCCATGAGGTCTCCTTTGGGTTATGTAGCAGAGCTTCTCAGTGACCCCTTCAGCTCCTTGATATATAGCTTTGAGTCCAGGTAAGGAAGGGCACTTGTCTGTGGAGTGGTTTTCTTCATAGACTAAGCGAATTTCAATAGAAATCAATGGACATTCATTCCTAAGGTGCCTTCTGGTGCATCTAGGACAAAAAATGGCCAAGGCTCTCTCTGCTTCCTCCTGCTTTCTCTTAATGTGCATATTGTCCATCTATAGGGCAAGGGTTTGCAACATCTCACTTTTGAAATCCTCCAGCATATTTCCAATTTCACCCTTGATGGATGCATTGGAAGAGGATGGACTGACCATAGGTTGACTACCCCTACCCTTTTTCCTGGCTACCCTAGAATGGTTTCTAAAGAAAGCCTTGATATCCTCATAGGGTAACTAGTAGATATCCCCTCCTTCTAACAAGTGTAGGGTATCCAGAAGGTTAAGTATGCACCTGGCCCTTTTGTAGCTAAGATGGAATATTTCTTCATAATCCTCTAGGGATTCATCATTGCCTAGGTCATCCTAAAAATTTCCTCTTTAGTGTCTTTAGACCTGCAGTAGTCCCAATACTTATTGTTGAAGGCTTGCTTATTCTAAGCCCAAGTTGTGATGCTATCTCCAGTTAAACCCATGAACCAGCACAAAGTTGCATCCTTGAGTGTGGATGTGAATAGTGTCAACTTCTACCCATCATTTGTATAGTCATAAGTTCGGCATATGACAACAAACTCAGATAATAAAGTGTCTGGGTCTTCTGTGGATAGGCCATGGAAATGAGGCAGGGCATAAGGGCTTATATTTTTCATCATAGTATCCCCATTGGTTTCCCTTATGGGGAGGGCACCCTCAACTCTTTCTTTATTTCCTCTGTCATTTCTGTTTTCAGCCATAGGTTCAGTAAGAATGGGTTCTCCTTCTCCTTCTTCCCCTGTAGGTTCTTCAAATATGTCTAGTTTCTCACCTAAGGGTTCCTCCAGTTCACAGCCACTGAAGAAGAGGGAAGGTTGGTTGTTTGAAGCAGTGGGGATATTTGGCAAAAAATTCCCTAAGTTATCCCTATTCCTACGAGGCAAGAAAAGAAATGTCTTTATTTGGTTTTGTGTTTTTTCAAACTTTAAAAGTAATTGCAGAATTGAAATTGCAGACTGAAAGAAAACTACTAACTAAATGAGAAATTAACCACTTGATTGAAATCTTACTTGCAAAATGGAAAGGAAAGCAAAGAATGCAGAATGGAAAAGGAAGCAAACTAAATTACTTTTGTAGAAATGAAACTAAGAGAAGAATATTAGAAACAAGAAATAGAAGAAAGAAATAAGTAATCACATATTACTTAGACACCTCCCCGACAATGGCGCCAAAAAGTGATGAGCACCAGTATTGCAGCAAGAATGTTGCAACTCCTGGAGCTACCAGCTTTACTTTATCAACCCGGGGCTCGTACAAACTTGGAGGTGACAATGTTGTATACACAAGTAAAAGTGATGGTTTTTCCTTTTGTCACTATTCAGCTGACAAGAGACCACTAGGGTTTTCAAGCCAAACTTCTATGGATTTAGAAGAACCTTGATTGCTAATGAAAGAAAGAGAAATCTACTCTAGGAGAAAGCTTATCTACTACAAATAAGGAAAATGATTGAAATCCTATGCTAAAAACACACCATTCACTAACTAATTGTTGAGAAACTATGCTTTACAAGAATTCCAAGCCAACATGTATGAAAGGATACTATCTAAAGCATGGAAATTTAATACATCAAACATCATTACTGTGCATGTAAAGGACTGAAATAAATATGTTTTATTCTTTCTATTCTTTTTCTAGAAATCAAGTGTAAACCCTAATTTCTTTTGGTGATGTGGCAGATGGCTTAGTGATGCTAATTGATGGTTGGGAGGTTTAGGAGATGGTCAGAAGGCTTGGGAGACCCTTAGGTGACGTGGTGTGGCTTCCTAGAGGTTTTCCCTCAATTCGTCCTCAAAACAGGCCACTACAGGAAAACCTACAGGATGTACTAGAAACCTACAGGGTACAGCTGAGAAAAAAACAATGGTTGCTGGAGGACATGGAAGGCTTATGGAAGGTGGTGTATGGGTGGAATGGAGTGAGAAAATTCCTAGGATCACTCAAAACTCAAAACCAAGGTTAGGAGACGGTTGGATTCGCTCAACATGCTTGGAGGAATTTCTATGTAAAATGATGAGATTGGTGAAAGAAAGGAATGATTATGAATGGATGAAGTTGGAAGGTGGTTGTTTGCTATGAGATACCTTTAGATTTCTAAAGCACCTGCTCTACATCAAACATTTATAATTTCCAAAAAGTCATGTAAACAAGAAGAATTCTAACAAGCTAGAAGAGCAGAATTTAATGAACTAGTTGTCTACTTCATGCATGAGGAAAATTGTTGAATAAAATGGAATCATGGATGAGATCTCTGTAAGACTGAAGATGGAAGAGGTGGTAATTAAATCCTACACTTGAAAAAATGATCAAATAATGGTTCAAGTACAGTAAACTCTAAATCTTATGAGAAAATGGAAATCTATCCTTTTGGGGTTGCATAAGGGTCTTTCCCTCAAATCATGATCCCTAAGGAAAGAGGTGAGGCCAAGACACCTACTGACAAATTTTTGATTCTCCTTTTATCCCTTCTAACCTACTACTAAAGTAAAGCACAAATGGAAGCAAACTAATAAACAACTAATCAAATCCATAGTACTTGCAATGAAATACTTCTAGAGACAATTTAACCATGAATCTATGAAAGTAAGCCAAGCATGTGGATACAAGAAGATGGGAATTTTATTCTAGGGTTGGGCCCTAAGCCAAGAGCTTCAGCCCACTGAGTTAACTCGGTGCTAGACCAAGAAAAAGCTCATTTTCATTATCAAAACAGAAAATTACATCAATGTCTTCCACAAGTCTGGAACTTGAAAATAACTAGTGTTTTTACAACAAAAATTAGAATCCTAATGAGGCTCTAGGAATCTCTACTTATACCACTGAAGTCTCCAATTACTTCCTTAAATCTAGGGAGGCTTGGCTTCCAAACTCTAGATGAACTAACTCTTTGTCTATCACTTGCTTGGTTTTCTTTTGATCTTCATGACTTGGCTGATTGCACTTCGAGCTGGTGTGATTAATGGAGGAAGAGTAAATGAGGAGTATTTACCTCCTACAATCTCTCTCCCTTGCCCCATCCAAGTTTCAAACCTTAGTCTTGCCAAAATTCCTTGATTTTCTCTTCCAAACCTACATTCAATGCATATTAGTCCACTAGGCATAATATCTCACTTTAACTCATCCCATTAAACAAAATATAATCAAAACATGTAATAAGTTGTGAGAAGAGTTGATTTTACTAAGGTAGGAGGTAAATTAAGGCCCATATAATTACTCAATGATGAGGCTCATCACATAGTCCAAACTGAATAGTGCCTCTGAGGTGCCGTAGAACATGCTTTGTTTCCCTCCAATATAGTTTGGTTGGCCTAACCATAGCTTGGATCATCTAGTTAGTTACTTAGAAAATATTTTTTCATTTGTTCACAATATACATGAGTGAAACCACCAACTGCCAGTAAACAATAGCACCCACTTCCTCACCTGAAGTGGCATACTCTTTCCTCCAGTTGGTCACAAGAGGCATCTCCATTGGTTTGCATCTATCCATGCAGAACCTATGAAGTATATCTTTGGCATACTTTCCTTAGGAGACAAATATTTCCCCATCACCTTGTCATAATTCCAATCCGAGGAAGTAGTCCATGAGACCCATGTCATTCATTTCAAATTATCTTGCAAGGTCTTTCTTTCAAGATCTAATCAGCTGCTCATCACTAGTCAAAATCAATTCATCAACATATAAGAAAATATTCAACAATTTACCTTCTACCAAAATATGATAGAGGTTTGCATCCACTTCACTTTTGGTGAAGCCCAAACCGGTGAGATAGTTATCGATCCCAGTGTACCAAGAACGGGGTGCTTGCTTGATACTATGTAACGCTCGCTTGAGTCTGCACACATGAGAATCTCGATCAAAATTCTTGAAGCCTTATGGTTGCTATATATACACCTACTCCTCAATAACTCCATTGAGGAATGTTGTTTTCACATCCATTTGGTGGATCTTCCACCCCATGTGTGCGGCTAGAGCAAGGATTGATTTGATGGATGAGCACCTTGCTACAGGATCAAAGGTCTCCTCATAGTCAATCCCCTCAACATGAGAGTACCCCTTGGCCACAAATTTGTCCTTGTACTTTTCTATGCTTTCATTTTTTGCATGCTTCACCTTGAAGATCCATCTCGAGCCCACAACTGATTTGTTTGTTGGTCTTGGGACCACTTCCCAAACATTATTATTTACAATGGGTTCATACTCCTCCACCATTGCATCAACCAACACAGGGTTCTCTACTACTTCCTTGATAGAGGATGACTCAATCTCTACAAGCTCATTCATTAGAGCCATGTAGACAGTGTATCGATCTGGTGACCTTCTCTGCCTGCACTGGTTTGAAGGAGCGCCCATATTCTCCCTCATATCCTACACAAGTATCTGAGCTTACCTGGTCCTTTTCCTGCATTCTCTGGATGGTTCTGCTTGAGTGGTTGTCTCCACTCTCTTCTCCTCAATTTGTGACTGCTCCACAACTTCTTGAGGTTCCTCCTTTGGAGCTAAGATCTCCTCTTCTGGTGGGATTTGAAGCTCCCTCTCAAGAGATCACCACATGGATTTGTCTTCATCAAATTTTACATCCTTTGCACAACTTTCATTCTAAGGGATGGAAAGTATACATTGTAGTTGTGTGGAGTTTCTATGTAACCCACAAATACCCCCAATTATTCTGTTGGCTCTAGCTTATTCCTTGATTCTTTTGATACATGATAATAAATAAAGGCTCCAGAAATCCTTAAATGTGACACATCCGACTTCCTCCCCGAGAAATCCCCTCTAGTGTAATCATGCCAAGAATCCGATGAGGACTCCTATTATGCAAATAGACTGTTGTGTTGCATGCCTCAGCCCACACATGCAGAGGTAGGTCGTGATCATGCATCATCTCCCTTACTTCTCCCGCAATGCTACGGTTATTCCTCTCAGCCACCTTATTCTATTGTGGTTGTGGGGTGTTATCAACTCTCGTCAAATGCCTTATATTGCACAATTTTTTTTTAAATTCATTTGACATGTACTCACCTCCATTATTGCTCCTAAGAGCCTTCACCTTCTTTCTCGTTTCTTTCTTAACTAGTGCCTTAAACTCCACAAACTTGGAGAATGTCTCAACCTTATTCCACAAGAAGAAGATACAACGCTTCCGTGAGAAGTCATCAATAAAAAAAGACAAAATATTTGAGCCTTGTAGTGGAGGTTATTGAGAAAGGTCCATAGACATCAGAGTGGGTTCTTTCAAGGACTGCATGTGCTTTGTTGTCTTGATCATGGAAAGTGGATTTTGTGTACTTCCCCAAGGTACACCCTTTTCATGCATCCTTCTGCTATAGTGCTCCTTTGGGGAGGCCTGTGGTTATTTTTTACATGATCTTCAAAGAACCATGATGAAAATTGCCAAGTCTTCTATGCCAAAGTTCAACAACATTGTTGCTCTACACCTTCTCTTTCTGTGTGCTCAATGTACCAAAATACTCCACATCTAGCTTATACAAGTTATTTACACAAACCTAAATTTGCTTCACCTATCTCATGCCTATGTGTCTCATGAATTCCTTTCCTTTTTTGAAGATCACATCATAGCCATGGTCTTTGAAAACTACAAAGGAGATGATATTTTTCTTTAGACCCAAAACAAACATCACATCCTTGAGTCTGAGAAGGGAGCCTGACTCCCTCTAAAAGGTGGTTGTACCAATCCCATTTTCATTTTACCTTCCATAATCCCTCATCTCGATGTTCATATGGAGATATTTTTCCTCCAAATCACTGAAAAATCTCTATTCCCCATCATATGGAACGAGGCATCATTGTCCAAGTACCACACACTCCCCATCATTGTCTTGGCCATGCATGAAATGAGAGTAAAGTCAACCTCAAACTGTGAAGCTCAAGCTTCACCTTCTGCTCCTCCTGAGGTCAACCAACGCGACTACTTATGAAGTTCTTTGGGAACTTACACCAAAATATTTTGTACTGATCACAAGTGGTTTATGCCTACAAAACCTTCTCCTTTACCCACTCTAAATTATTTTTCCACAATTGTGCTTACTACAAAATAAATTGGTCAATTTTATCATACCACTAATCATGAACATCATCTTTAAGGATCCTTAATACCATGGTCGAGATCCATTTAAAATATTGAGGTCCCAACAACATAACCATTTGTTGGCATAAAATTTAATAAGGAAGACCCAGGGTTCTGACGTTGGCTACCAACAAAGGTTTTTTTCATAGCCTAGCGCATTGTCGACATTTCCACTTCTCCTAGAAGGATAAATGTCTCACCCGAGACATGTCAAGACTAAAAAAATGGTAAGGGATCATAGAATGGAACAAGAAATTATTTAACATTCAAGCAAGTCATTGCACAGTTACTGCACTCAACATTACAGTAACATATTTAATTCATTCAGTAATTAAACAGAAACAATTCTCAGCTAAAACAACAAAAGACAACTAGAACCATACTCTCAAAAAAATTTAGAGCCTAAATAATTAATCATTCATTCTAACATATAGAAATAGAATCATTCCCCACAATACTTATTTCTATTATCAACCAGGTCATTACAATGTAGTATAACTCTTTATAAGGATGTGATATCATGCATAATTAGCACGATAAATCATAAAACATAACATAGGAGTACAATAGAAAGACTACAATTTTCTCAAAACTTCACGTCGGAAACATCTCGACATACACTATGAATTTTCTCTTTCTGTCTTGTTTCCTTTATCCTTTTATAGATTGTATTCCTTGATCTTGCTCACTTTATTTGGTCCACTTTGACAAAATATGAATGTTTTGGTTCTTATCATCTTTGATCCTTTCAAAATCCAGTGTGCATATCCTCATTTCATGGCTTCTGTGAGTTCCAAGATAACTACTTCTAACGTCTTTTTGTCGCTTCTTCCTTTCTGTTCTCGACTTTTAGCTATTTTGACCACCTGTCTTTAACATTTCCAATGATCTTCTATGTGACCATTTTTCGACCAAAAATTAATCAAAATTTTCCAAAACTATTACCAAAAATGAAGGACCCAATAATTGGTTTACATGGAGATCTCGTCCTTGGTGGAGCCACCCGATCGTGTATGGTTATGGGTGTGGTGTGGTTAGCAGGACCAACCACTTAATGACCTCTGCTAAGATAAGGTTCTTTTGTCTCCCACTATCGACAATGAATTGTAGTCGAAAACACTTCACCCACATCTATGAGTGGAAAAGACACTCCCCCTCCTTTGGATCTTCAAGCTCAATCTTTTGGACCTTGGTTGTGGCAACAATGGCACTAGGTTTTTCATCAATAATTTGTTCCCCCTTGTTAGGTTCTAGTTAGAGCCTAAACATGCATCTAACTCTGAATATTTTAGCTCGGTCACTAGTGGCTACTTGGCATGACACCCAAATGTGTTGTGGTTGGGGCTCTTGTGGAACTCACACCACTTTCAGGTGTGTCATGCGGAAAGAGTTATATTTGCGGACAAATCTAACCTCCCTAGGAGTCTAAGACTCTCTAGTGACAAACAAACCAAACAAGAGCTATCCTTCTCTAGATACACATCATTCTACGAGAATTCAAATGTTTTCGATCTTACCTTAGGTCCCACGCTTGTTGTAGCAGTCCAGCCTTACTGATCCAGATGAGCTCCTCCTTCACTTTTCAGACCTGCATACACTAACAAAGCAAACGATTACATAGCATCTGAATATTCATTATAAAACAAAGCATATTCATCACATAGACCAAGGAGTACATGAATAATTCATTAACAACAAATCATTGAGAAGAATGGACTTATTTGTATTAAGGAAACAAAAAAGGAACCATTACAACCTGAGCCTTTGTGTTGTGCAAGCTCCTCCCAGGGTCCAACAAGAGGTTTCCTCTACTTTGACAAGCTCACCCACTTCCAATATGGCAACAAGGAAGGATGGTGATCTCTCCTCACAAGTTTACAATGGAAGTCCTAATTCCAGCAGCATTTACCCTTTGGAATGTTCAGCTTTCAACCTCCCCTCCTTTGGCCCAAGGCCTGTATTTATAGTATTCTAGAGGAAGTTATTCAGTTCCAACATCAATGGGATACTCCCTCTTTTGGATGGGGTAGCTCCTCTCTTGATGGGATAAGCTCCTCTATCATAGGGATGCATGAACCATCTGGAGGCGCTCAATACACGTCAAACACTCTTCTAGAAGGCTCTAGAAGTGACCATAAGTAACTTTTTTAAGATGAAACTCGCGCCTTTTGACCTTTACAGGGGTACGCACCCATCCTTTGGCTTACAGAGCGTACAAGTACGTAGGCACAGTGTGTTTGGGATGCGTACACGCAGGCAAGGTAGAGAGAACCTGCGTACCAGAGATAAACATGTTTTTAAGTGACTTTCTCTCTTTTTGAAGTTTGACATGAAGAGCAGAGGTATGA
>APFE031558351.1:53200-77502 GCA_000404065.3 Pinus taeda
CTAAAGCAAATGTTGCAAAGGAGATCGTTGATATTTTCCTATTTAATAAAAGCATGCAAAACTAATCTAATCAAAGCAATTTCAAGATCTATGAAAATCTATGAAAAATCACTCAAAAGCAAATCAAAGGAAATGTACATAATCTTTCACTAAGAAGTTAATCTAAGAAGCAAAAGCTTACTAGGATGATTCCGGGATGTTTTACTTGGCAATGATTAATCCAAGGACTAGTTTATGCAGAATCACAAACTAATCAGAACAAAAACTCAACCTCTTTTTGTTCTTTTTGAAAATGAAATTCACAACTTTAAATGAACAAGTTGTATTGAAATTTTGCAAAGAGGCAACACAAAGGTAGGTCGCTCACGAGGGTAGATTTTGTGACTGGTCCGACTCCTAAGAAGACTGACAAAACCATAGATATCTAAGGCTTTGCGACTTCTAAACCCAAAGTCACTACAGGACCAATATAAAAACCAAACCCTAAGGCTAAAATCTCAAGGAATTTCACTAAAACTTTCGACACTAATGGAAAAAGTATAGGTGAAGATTTTTGAAAGTCAACCAGTGGATCTGGGCAGTAAAGACTAAGAAAACAAAATTCAAAAGTAAAAAGTGATAAAAACGGGAAATTTTCTTAATTTTAACAGGGTACGCAGGCAGCCTGTTTAAGCAGGTGCGTGCACGCTCTGTGTACACAAATACAGTGCGTACAAGTACGCACTGTGTCTAACTCAGAGGGTGCGTACTGCTGTAAAACAAAGAAAACCTAAGTTCTAATTCGACCTTAAGCTAAGCCACCCAAAAACACAGTCAAGCAACCAAAAAGCAAAAGAAATAAGACTCTTTTCAGATCAAAGTAATAATCAAAGGAAAAATCAAACACATCAATGGATTCCCCAGCGGAGTCGCCAATTTGTCATGCGGAAAGAGTTATTTTTGCGGACAAACTTAACCTCCCTAGGAGTCTAAGACTCTCTAGTGACAAACAAACCAAACAAGAGCAATCCTTCTCTAAACACACGTTATTCTATGAGAGATCAAGTGTTTCCTGATCTTACCTTAGGTCCAACGCTTGTTGTAGCAGTCCAGCCTTGCTGATCCAGATGAGCTCCTCTTTCACTTTAAGACCTGCATACACTAACAAAGCAAACGATTACATAACACCTGAATAATTCATTAAACAAAGCATATTCATCACATAGACCAAGGAGTACATGAAATAATTCATTAACAACAAATCATTGAGAAGAATGGACTTATTTGTATTAAGGAAACAAAAAAGGAACCATTACAACCTGAGCCTTGGTGTTGTGCAAGCTCCTCCCAGGGTCCAGCAAGAGATTTCCTCTACTTTGACAAGCTCACCCACTCCCACTATGGCAACAAGGAAGGATAGTGATCTCTCCTCACAAGTCAACAAATGGAAGTCCTAATTCCAGCAGCATTTACCCTATAGAATGTTCAGCTTTCAACCCTCCCCCTCCTTTGGCCCAATGCCTGTATTTATAGTAGTATTCTAGAGGAAGGTATTCAGTTCCAACATCAATGGGATACTCCCTCTTTTGGATGGGGTAGCTCCTCTCTTGATGGGATAAGTTCCTCTATCATAGGGATGCATGAACCATCTGGAGGCGCTCAATACACGTCAAACACTCTTCTAGAAGGCTCTAGAAGTGACCACAAGTAACTTTTTAAAGATGAAACTCGCGCCTTTTGACCTTTACAGGAGTACGCACCCATCCTTTGGCTTACAGAGCGTACAAGTACGCAGGTACAGTGTGATTGGAGTGCGTACATGCAGGCAAGGTAGAGAGAATCTGCGTACCCAGAGATAAACATGTTTTTAAGTGACTTTCTCTCTTTTGAAGTTTTGACATGAGGAGCAGAGGTATGGGGCTTGACAAAGAGGACAATATGGCTATTGATTGGGCCATATAACTACAGATAGTCAAGGTGACAAAATTCAGTGTAACAAGGTGTCATTCTTCATCTTCATGGTGTTATTCTTTGCTTATGGCTTCAATGGGTTGTCATAGGTTGCTCCACCTTGGATCTATCATGTGTTCTATGGTTTGTAGTTTTATTTTCCCTACTTCAGATTCATAGATCTAAAGTCTCTCTTCTTCTATTTAAATGTATGCTCAATCCTCAAAACATAATGGTACTCTACACCAAGAGAGGATATTTAAAGGAACTCCATTTCTACCTAAATGTATTTGTGAAAACAACCAAAGTACTTTAGTATTAAGTTTTGCTTAGAATCCTTGATACCCAACTTCATGTGTAGGGTATGGAAAATGTTCGTGAACTCTGGCATGTCTTAGTCCCTTTCTTATCGTAGTGTACTTATCTTCATAGCTCCTGACAAGGTAATATTTCTTCTTGATGGCATTTTGGAAAGAATCCCAATAGGGTGCATATGAAAATAGTAAGGGTTCCTCCTTGTCACTCTCCTCAGTAATTTTCCCACCAATCCTTTACATGGGGGGCATCTTTGAGGAGTTCAAAAGTAATGTTTTCCCTATCGAAAAAATGATGGAGTGAAAAGTATCCTTCCAACAGATTTAACCATCTATCTAGGGAATATTCATCTATCTCGCTTTCAAATATATGAATGTAAAAGTTAACTTGTACCTTAAATGGTGTGACACCTCTGAAGTGACTGTTAAAAGAATATGTTTCGCCCGTTGATACCCAACGAAGGATCTGGGAAAAATTGGCCATCATCTCATTCCTTTGTCACTCAAGGGCCTATTTGAGAAACATTTTGAAAGGATCTCTTGCTCCCTCGTCTTTCTTTTCTTCCACCATGGGATTTCATTAGGGTCGGTGAGGTTGGTCTTGCAAGGGTTCAACCAGTTCAAGTCCCAACTCCTTATACCCCAACCTTGTTGGGGACATGCATAGAAAAATAGAGAAAGAGAACACCGCTCTAATACCACTAATCTGGATTTATGAATGAATGAAATGAAATACATATTTAAAAAAAAAACACAAATATACAATGAAACAAAACTTCAATTAATAAATAACAAATGTTGAAATTTTTTTACATGTAGAAGAGAAACAAACTAGCTCGAATGATGGTAGCTTATCTTTGAGAAGAGATAAAATGGCTACATTCCTTTTGAACTATGTTACAATGAGGCTCAGAGGCCTTTTTATCATCAAAATACAATGGAAAACCATAAACATCCAAAAAAATAACTCTAGGAGATAAAGCAGCAAAAGCTTCTCGGCCCCGTTGAGGTTAGTTGGAACGTCAACTTCGCAAGGTCATAACTTTGGCATACGATCTTCGTTTGGCATGCACGATACCTATTTAGAAATATCTATCTGAAGAAAAATAATTTGACTACAAATGGAAATGTTGTTGGCCTTTCGTTTTCCTGTTTCTCAAGAAAACATTGTTTAGGGCCTCAAAACAACTCCAAAAGTTTAGTACCTAAAAAAATGCCAAAAATAGAAAATTTCCGAAATAGGAAATTGTGCTAGAAATTAGGAAACTAAAAGGAAACAGTGTTGGGGGTCCAAGTGGAATAGGTTGGTGGCCACCAATATCCACCTATATCACACTTGTTTTTAAATGATGTAAGATACAACAAAATCATAAATTTCCAACTTATTGAGTATATTGGCTTCAAAAAGAAAATGATCAACCCTTTGTTGATGTCATTTCCATGTGATTATGAACAAATTCCTTTTATACACTTTGAGCTTACCCAACCCCACAAATTCATAGTTTGTTTTAATATAAGATTTTCACATATAATCATCTTAACCAAGAAACTTCTCATCGAAAATCCCCTTATGGATCATTACTCAATTCATCCAACATCTATCCTAAATCACATGCATGTTGTTGTTCATGATTCAATGTTCAAGTAACTATGCCAATACAGGTTTGTATGACACCTTTCTTTCCTTCATCATACCTTGATATTGGAAAAACCATTTATAATGACTAACAAAGCCTTTCTCTATGTTTAATTAGTTAGTTTGTATGCCTTTTGATGTTTTGAGGACCTTAATGCATTCCATTATTTCTTTGTTGGTTAGGGATTTGAAGAATGGTTTCATTATATTGTCTCCTATTTGAATTAGTGTATCTAGGCTTACTTTGGGCTCCCCTTGTTTTGTATGTATCTTCTACCATCAACAATTATCTCAACTCAGATACTCTGGCCTAGAGTTGATCACTAAAAAACTAAGATGCAACATCCTTGACACTTGTTTTAATTGTCTCATAATTGCTTTGTGTTTTATTCTTCTTATTATCACCATCTATTTGTCATATACCCTTATAAAGGAAATTACCCTCCCTATGGCATCCTCCCCCCATAAAATATAACCTTTACCCCATTAGGGATGGGGCGTCAAATTCCAAATTATTTTGATATCTTCAATACATGAATTGTGCTTTAAGTGGGATTCATTTAATAATAATTACATATAATGGAGCCCAAAATTTTCAAAACCCTAAGAGAGGTAAAATAATTGATAAGTGGTCAGACATGGTGAACTCATTTCACCCCTAAAATGTCATCTTTCCCTTGTGCTCAAATAAAAATAAACTTTGTTCAAATAACATAGCTATGTCGGCCATAATTTTCAAGACTTGCATATTAACCTTATGGAACTTTGACTATGTTAATGAATGTTGGGTGAATCCTTGTGGAGAAACTTATTAGGGTCATAAAGGTCAAGTCTAACTTTAAGGGAGCTCTAGGTCATCTATTCACATGAGAGTATATAAGCAAGGAGAAGGACTTCCTTGTTTTTATATCTCTTTACATTACTGAAGTCACCATAAATTAGTACCAAGCCTTTGGAAGTTGTAATATACTTAAAAAGTATATTAATTTTTATATATATTATATATATATATGGTTGACCTTTTCCTAATGACGACATGACCATTCAACTCTTATGTTTATAAATATCACACGCCTTATATACTTTATGAACATGGTCAAGAAATTGTATTATATATTATATATAATATATATATATAATTTTTAACTTTCTCCAAGTACTAAGTATCAAAGCGGTTTTTCTCCATTGGCCTATGGTATTACTTACCAACTTCATAAAAAAAATTACATACTCCATAATTTTTTCTTACTAACTCCATAATTTTATTGTTTATTTTACCAACTCAAAGCATTAGACTACCAATAGGATTTTTAAATAAAACCTAGAAAGAATTGGCCATAAAATTGATCATCTCCAAACAAGACTTAACCAAGAAATGAAATAATTCGAGGCATTTTTTAAAGAATTGCATGAAGTTATTAATTGTCAAAATTTGCATGTGGAGTCTTCCAAGAATGATAAGGATGTACTATGTAGAATAATTTTCGAGGATAATGAGATATGCAATTTTGGAACAACTTTAATAGTTAAAGGTCTAAGGGTTCTCTTGACCAAAAATATATCAAAGAACCATTAAATCAATAGTTTAAACCAAAGTGAAATCATTCACACCAATCTCAAAAAGAAAGGGAGAAGAGAGGAGTTCCTTAGCTAGGAGGATTGGTAGAGTACTAGTTTCCCTAAAAGAAATAGTGGTAAGCATTGATGTGTAAAATAAATGGAAAATGTTGAAGATTCTAGAAGTATTGTAGAAAAAAATGGGTAAGATAAATTGAAATCCAAAAGGTTGATTGTAGATCAAAGAATATTTATGTAAGAGGAGCAGTAAACAATTAATAATGAAAAAAGGAGAAGAAAAAATCTCCTGACTATTTGGTTATGCAACCAAATATTCATTTTATGGCCCTTAAACAAAATAAAATCAAGACTTACAATATTTAGCTATGGACGTTGAGAAGGAGATGAGAAATACAAAAAATAAGAAATATAAATTGCGAGGGATTCCCTATCCATTAGCAAGCACCAAATTCCTAAATTCAAATGCAATGTCATACTTCATATCCATGAGTGAAATGGAAAAAAATAGGCTAGTGTCAAATTTGAAGAATGATAATGATCAACTTAATGCATAATACTCTACAGTGATATCGTTCAATGATGTCAATGATGAAAAGGAGGAAAATTTATGTACGAAATGGTGGTCAACCATGAATGCTTTGGATTGTAAAATACACTTTGAAAGGAACAAACAAGAAGTTAAAAGACGCATTAGACAAGGCATTGCAAAATTGGTTGGGGCTTTCATTTGGAAATTGATTTCAAGCAACCTCAATATTCTACTACCAAACCTAGGAATTTACTCATTTCTCCTCTCCAATGAAATATCCCATAAATCATAGTCAAGGAAGCTTATCATTAAATATTTTCATCACACCAATTGTTTAAATGATATACAATCCTAGACACAAGTCTCCCCACCGTGTTTTGAAGGCATATATTATTTACGAATTAGAGATTAGGCTTATATATGTGTGTTTGTGGTGTGTGTGGAAAAGTGTAAAAGACACAAATCATATAGATTTATATGCAAACATATTATTCAATTTATTTGATTGCTAAATAGGGAATGTTAATTTCAAGAGTAATTTCCTAGATATTATTGGTATACAATTGTATATGTTGTTCACATTGGAAAAATTGATATTCAAACTTTGTAAAACAACTTTAATCTATTACATTGGATGAGATGGAAAATAAATTACATCTACATTTTTATGAAGGGTCAAAGGCACTAGAGAGATTCATAGACACGATGTATCTTATAAACACCCATATTCATCTACATTATGAAATTATATAATGAATTGAATGTACATCAGATCATATTCAATTGAATGTACATCAAATCCTACTTGCTCATTAATCTAACTTATGGAACACGGGGCATAAATGCTTGAAGTTGAAGCTATAGCCATGGAACCATCCTTTGATAGTTACTTGTTCAAGGAATTTCTATCAATAGTGGTTGATACCAAGGAGTTTCATTTTATTGATACTAAGGGAATCCATAATGTTGTGGTATTTCTAAGGAACAAGTAGAAGTATGCATGTGTTGATGAGTACACAAAAAGTAAATGAAGTGTCTTCGTGTGGTGAATGGATTGGACTATAAGATAACATGTGATGCATCTAAGGATTCTTATGTTTTAGATACAAAAGAATTTTATTTATATAGAAAGAAAAAGAACCAGAGAATCACAACAAAGTAGCTCTCCAAATTAAAGGACCTTAAAAATTTGAATATAGAGGAAAAAAAATTTGACAGTATGATTGCTACAAAAATTCTTATTTATCATTCATTGAAACTCTATTACCTTGTAATTCCCTAGTTATGAATGAATAAGATGGAACTCACTCCACATAATTCAAAATATTCAAAAAGTGATAATAAATTTGTGAACAATCATGATAAATTGAAGGTTTTCCATAAAATAATGTTCAATGGGCTAATAATAATTGATCTAGCTTTGATAGTGGGTATGGCTATATATGGAAAGAAGAAAAGCTTATACACTACAACTGAGGCATAGAGTAATACTCTATACTTGTAGATAGCAATGAATAATATAACTAAGGAGATTCTTACTGATGCCTTACATACATTGATAATTTTGTCCTAATTTTTCATGTCAATCGAACACATCATTTTTGGAATTTGCTAACTTGTCATGTGAATTTGATATTATGCCTGGAAAGTGGTCATGGAACAATGAATGTGGAAATGAAGAGGATGAGCATATCATAATTAAAGAAAATTATATTGAATTAGGAAGTTGAAATAAATTATGAATATATTGCATCTAATTATGAGTCTAAAGAGGGTGGTTTTGTCAATAATAATAAGAACATAACAAAAACTAAGGCAAGGTTGTTGAAATATTGGATATTGATCACAAGGAAATTGATGACGAAATTAAAAGATGAATAGGTTGGGGAGGAAGTTTGGAAACACCCTTATAATATTCTTATATTTGTTTTATGCATTAACAAACCACCATTTATATCTCTATTTAAGGATGATAAAAATCCTTATTGCCTCTTTTCACTTACCTTGCCATACTTAGTGACATTTATTCTAGAACTTTTTAGCCAATTATATATTCAAGGTCTCTATCACGAGAAAATTGTGTAGAAACCACATAATGATGTCCTATTCTATAATTCAACTAATATGAATAAATATAAGGTAAACATTATGTTTAAGAATTATTTTCAAATGGATCAAAATATTGGTCAAGGTTCAACTAGGGAAAAGGCCATAACTGTATTCATTAAGATTTTGTTTACAAGCATTATCTTCATCGAAATGGCTAAGGATTTATTTTTATATGTTGTAGGTGATGACATTGAGGTGTCAATAGCATCTTACCAAGTTCAAAAGAAATGTGGAGAAATTCAATTATCTTGGATCTTAGACCATCAACTATTCAATAGTTGCACTGAATTAATTTATGCTTTAAAGATGAAGAATTCCCAAGAGGGGATGAATTGTAATATACCTAAAAAGTATATTAGGTATTATTTAATAATATGTTTATATTGTAATTATAAATGGTTGTATATTTTCCTATTGGCATGACCATTCAACTCTTACGTGTATAAATACATGTACCTTTGTACCTTATGAACATGTCAAGAAAATTTTTATTATATATATATATGTGTGTGTGTGTGTGTGTGTGTGTGTTTATTTTGGTTTTCTCAATAATTTCTATAGTCAGTCGGCCCATGAGAACACCATTTTGTTAACATTATTTGACACATAAATATTGGCTAGGCATAGCACATAACTATTGAAATCAAACAAAAAGTAAAAAACATGTATTGTCAATTCCAACTCTGGTTGTCTAATGGCAATTTCCCACCCTGATGATATTAGGGTTGTGTTTCAAATATCCCTTCAGGTTAGTGGAAAAAAATTGACCCTATTATTTAAAGGGTCAATTTAAGCATAAACCCAATTTACTTAACTTCTCATAAGCACCAAAATAAAAATATCAAAAATAACATATCTTAATCTCTAAACCATTTTCACAATTGGGGTTGGTGATTACTCATACCTTCCAGGATACTACATTCGTTAGGAGCGTTTAATAATAAAATCCATTGTATCTTGCAACCTTCCCATCCAATAGGGCATCAAAGAAGTTTGAAGAGTTTATACTCTATGATTTGGGTGGGAAATAGTCATTCAAACTTATATTTTTTTTATTCTTGAAGGGATCATTATTATTAGATGTTTGAGAAGAATCCAACCATATTAAGGATGGAGACCGAGCTTAATGATTTTCACCCCACTTTAGACCAAAAATTAATTTGGGAGCTATAAGGAGGGTCTTTCATCTCAATGGACATGATGGGATTATTTTGGGCTAAACTTGGAGTGGGGTATGGAGTTTTGAAGAGATTTTGAACTTGAGAGACTATCCAATCTGAGAATTCTCCCATTTTTCTAACAACTTTAGTCCTTCCATCATTATCTATCTGCAATAAGGCTCGAGGGTTATGAATTGTTTATTGAGATATTGGATTGTAGGTAGCTCAATTTTTCCCAAAATGGGAAAATATTTTATTCTATGGTGGGTAATTTAACACCTAAAATAGGTGTTTGTGGGTACCTCACTTTTTCCCAATAGGGGACAATATTTTATTCTATGGTGGGTACTTTAGTAGGTGTTGGGAAGATGGATGTTTTTGCACTAGATTCTATATAAGTTAATCCTCCTAAACCCTCCCTTGGTTATACAAAAATTCTTTTGTATCTCAAGAAATAATAACCCGATGACAATCCTTTTTTGAGTATGTGCATTAAACAACCAAGAAAACCCATTGTATATGAGAGTGTTAATTAGGATGATATTTCTTCCAGAAAATTCAAAAACTATATAGGGAGCCTAGGAAATTGCATATTTAAAGACACATTTCAATAATTTTATATTGACTCTTTTGAAATCAAAATTCACATTTTTGGAATCAAAGTTGTTCAAAATCCACACTTTCAAAAACTAAACTTTACACTTTCATAATCCAATTTTTCACTTCAAAAAAACGATACTGAATATTCATAATTTCTTAGTCTAGATTCTTACTTATTAGTCCAAATTTAATGAAATTCTCATTTAAAAGCGTTTCAATGGAATGCATGTGTAAATAATCATGTTGGGCACAGGATACCCCAAGGGAAGTTTTGGGGCTTACAACCCAGATTTTGGTCAAAGATTGTTTTCGATGTAAAGACTCCGCATTTTGTGGGCGCGGAGCGTGTAGTTTTTTAAAGAGTCATAGGGTTGTCCACCCTTAATTATGTTATTGTAATGTCAACCGTAGAGATGGATTGTATAAATAGAGTGAGGCTCTAAGTAGTTAAGACATCAATCTAAGAATAGTTGAAAATGAAGAATTGAGTCATATCTATGTAGTAAAGTCTAGTTTTGGGTTGTAGAGTAGGAGAAAGCTCTACAGTTGAGTGCGCAGAGGCCTAGTGGTAGATAGCTGGGTGCGCAAACCCCTGCATCTGAGTGCGTAGGACGAGTCGAGTCTATAACGGTTGGAAGTATTAATAAAGAGAAGTTTCATATCATTTATGTGTATTTATTTCCTGTTTTATGCATCGGATATATTGGGTATGAATTTCACTTCTATTGTTGCGCAAGTATATATAACTGTTATTGTTAAATGAATGCAAGTGAGAATAGTTGTTTACGCGAAGATAATCAATACATGTTAATAAGATAAGTAAGATATGTGGTGTAGTTTGGGGAAATAGTGTAGTTCGCTGCCATAACAGCACGAAATCATCTCAGCCCCTGGTTACGGCTGCGCGAAAGATGATTGGGACACTTTGTGAGGGTACTAAAGGTTGGAATAGTGCGCGAAGTGACCTACGCGAAGGCGGGCATAGTTGGACTAAATTGACATCACAAACATCTCAAGGGCGCAAAAACTTGGTTCCAACATCCCCCCATACTGCTTTGGGTGAGACTTCAGTATGTGCTCCGCGGGATGATGTTGAAAGGGCCAGTAGTGTAGGGATTTGTTTGGCTAAATAACTCTGAACCTAGGTCAGGCCCCCATAAGCCAACAAATGGTTCTATTGTCAGGACCAGAATCGACATAGAGATGTATGATGTCGTATCATTGGAATGCAACTAAGAAGGAAATTGAAGGTTGGTTGGACAGACGAATTCACGAGTTCGCGGCACAGGAGAATAGGGACCTGTGACTGTTAAAAGAGGAGTGGTTATACTGCAATCCGTATATAGAGATCCACGAAACTTTTTGCACGTCCTTCCCTACGGAGCTATATGAGTGGATTTCGAAGCTAGCGAATAACCAAGGAAGGTGGAAACTTGACGGTCCTATTTGTGTGGACCCCAGAGTTAGTGCAAAGGTTGGAAGCATCGGAGGATAGTATCAGGTGTGTCGTTGATCATTGGCTCGATCGGATTATAGGAGGATTCATTACTGAGTTCGTGGTTGACACCTCAATCAGCTATAGTGAGGTGGAGTGACGTTTTCTCAAAGGACCATGAGGTAAGTTCGTAAAGGCTTTGAATACTTGGATTAAAATGCTATTGTGCGAAAAGAGGGTTATGTAGTTACCTTGATGTTCGGGGTTACGTGAAGTGGAAAATCTTACAAGAACGAAGGAAATAAGGGACCAGAAAATAGCTCCTTGATTTCATCTCCGCAAGGGATGAGGAAGAGCTAGTGAAGGTCCCAAAGCGAAGTGTGATCCATCTGATAAGACAAAGAATTCCATGAATACCACCTCCACCCACACTGCCACCAGCTTCACCACCATCACCTCCATCTGTACCCATACCCACTCCACCACCATCACCTCCATCTTCACCCGTACCCACTCCACCACCACCGCGATTCAATATGGCAAGCACAGTGAAGTTGTCTGTGTTCAAAGGTTTGGAGAATGAGGATTTAGACCAATTATGGTTCGTTGTAAGGGATGTATGGGAAGTGCAAGGAGTTACAGATGACCATATAAAGAAAGCGACACTAGCAAGCGCCCTGTAGGATCGCGCTCTGACCTGTTATATTAAGTACTCCAATGATAATCCAAATGTGGGAATCGTAGTTATCCAAACAGCGCTAAATAGATAATTTAGCAGGCCGAAGTCTGAACCGCAGTCAATCGTTGGATTTAAAGAGATCACAATGCTACTAGGTGAGACTCCTTGGGAGCTGGATCAGAGGCTGAAATGTACGATTCGCGAAGCTAATATGAATTTGACAGATGGACAGCACCACGAGTGGTTTGTAGCTTTGCTACTGCCACATTTAAGGAGTGCGCTATCACAGCAGAATATAACAACTCAGGCAGAGTCCCTAGAGATTGCTATGAGGTTAAATGAGACCTCGATGTAAGATCCTGACCTAGGAGTTTAGCAAATCCACGCGTAGCTGAAGAATTTATGCCTTGAGATGCAGAGTCTGCGACAAGACCGGATTGTTCGACCGGAAGTGCTTGAAGAGGTATGGTGCGTGAAATGCAAGGTTCAAGGTCATGACAAGGACCACTGCCTGATTTTTACAAATTACCTCGTAGGAGGAGGACCGATGTCATTAATGCTGGAAGCTCAAGCAGGACCTAGCGCGGTGCCTACTTTGTGGTATGTGATTTGTCAAATAGTTGGAAAACATTCCACAGACAACTGCCACTTGTTACAGAAGTATACACAAAATTCACAATAGTTGTTCTGCAACTTTTGTAGGTTGGTGGGACATGATGAGCGCACTTGTAGAAGTTATGAGTTGATGATGGATAGAACTCCCACCTACAGAGTTCAGGCCGAAACATGGCCCCTTGACCAAAATGCAAGAATGGCACGAACAGGATTTCAGGGGCACGGACGAGGCCGAGGTAGAGGATGACCTGGTAGAGGTCGCGGATAGTTGATTTTCTACAATTGCGGAGGGCCAGGACACTATGCCCGCGATTCCACGAATCCAACATGCATGTCGTGTTTGTATTGCACATTTTTTTATCATCAGACAGAATATTGTCTTACGCTGATAGCTAGGATACACGACAAAGGAGCGCAACCGCCTCCCCTGACTCAGAACCTGCAAATGATGAGGTTTGAGCCGCACTAGGAAGACCCGAATGTAAACATTGTGCTCCGAAGTGGAATCGTGATAGGAGATGACAAAGGTAAACAGCCATAAGATAGTAATTGGGTTCGCAAAGCTCCGATGAAAGAAGCAGAGTTTGATTTGGAGCGCACTCGGGAAACCTTCATGGAAGCTAAGAAGAGCTTTGTTGATGCCTACACTTCAAGAAGTAAAGATCAACCAGAGCCAAGAATGGACCCATCTATACTCACAACGTTCCTGGAAACATGTATGAAGTTACTGCACGAGAGTAAGGTTGTAAAAGGATTACAGGAACTCATTAACAGATGCACTGGGAGCGCGCCATGAGAACCATGTGTAGTCCGGAAGATTGGAAAGCATAAGACTAGGAAGGACAAGAAATGAGGCTAACCGCGTGGATCGGAGAGTATGAGATGGATCAAGTCATCCTGGATTTCGGATCAAATGCGAATGTTCTACCGAATCAAACGTGGGAGAAAATGGGGATACCTGCACTGTAGTGGTCTCCAATTCAGCTAAGAATGGCAAACCAGTAGAAAATAATACCCATGGGGTGATTTTAGGGAATAACTATGGATATTGAGGGAGCGAGCGCGCTGGCAGAGTTTGAAGTCATAGAGATTGTTGATGGTAGCAATCCCTACCTCGCGCTCTTAGGAACTGATTGGGCCACTGACATGAACGGGGTGATTAATCTGAAGAAGCACAAGATGATTTTTGAGAATAAATCACTATGTGTAATTATACCCAGCCGTGGACCCTGCTGAAGGATCGCACGATACGAAGCCAATGCGCGAATATGAAAGTGATGATGATTTGGACTGCATCTACAAGATAACAACGCGAGAGTATGATTGGGTAAATCCCACTGTGGATGGTTGGGTTGCACGGGAGTGCTAAAGCTCCTGTACTTCGGATTCTAAGGAAGAAATAGAGCGATGGCATAATAGGTTACATGAGGTAACCACGCTGAATTTCAATATGATGACAAGGTCGTTGCACTACATGTCGACAAAGGCAAGAGATCTGCCTACCTATGATGGTCTGAATGAGGTAGATACTTTCTTGGTTGCATTTGAAAGAGAGGTGTCAGAAAAGCAACGCTTCCAGGCCTTGTACTGGGTACTGTGCGCTATGCCCGCAAGATGGTGGGGTACGCACAATGGAAGCTTTGACGATTGGCGCGAATGTAGGAGAATGATGCGTGCAACAACTCAAATCTCAAATTGCCAAGTGTTTTTTGCTGGACAACCATTCATGAACCCAGACTTGTTCGATCTTCTAAAGGAAAATTCTTTACTTGAGCAATTACCAGAGACCCTGAGAAAATTGTGGAATCACACTATGGCAGCACCCGAAGAAGCCATGGATACCGATGAATGACCATTGAGGAAGTCGTGTAGGCCATTATGGAAGTGGAAGCCCCATAAAGTGTTGGGATAGTCGCAGAAATCCCAGAATCATTGTGCACGGCGAGACCCAAGAAAGGCAAGTAGGTCATGGTATCGGCGTGCGTATCACCTAGAAATCTACTGAGGACTAGGCTCACCATGGAAGAGAAGGGGAAGGCTATCAATTTGGAGGCTGATGAGGAAGAATAGTTCAAAGAAATCCTGGTTGAGGAGGAGGATGTAGAGATGGAGGTCGAAACCTAGGGTGCGAACCCTCTAACCAGGCTACCTGCATATGTTCCTCCGCGGAAGGGTAAAGCAAAGATGCTGAAAGATATAAATGAGAGCAAGAGCTCTCTGCAGACTCTGTTGCTCCATGACGACATTATTTTTGAAGGAGCGCACTTGGGACAAGTGCCCGTACTGAAATTTGAAGACTAGGATCTCGCGGACCACAAGAAGTTCCCGCATCTCGCGACCGCATAGCTAATGCACCAAAAGAAAGACGCGCCGAATGGAATCATAGATTTGGAGCCGCGCAAATGGCTGAGAGGTGTAAAGAAGGCAAGATTATTAAACCTGCTCTGGGTGCCGCATTACCATCGCGCTGCAGTGACCATTTTTGTCATCAAGCAGCTGCTCTACTTAGTTTGGTGCATGATGGGTGCTTGTGACTGGAGGAGTCCATCCCCATCATAGACCATTTGATTCACAGAATTACTCTGCTCCCTTGCATAGGGGAGGACCCATAAAACATCTCAAAAGGGAAGAGTGATGATTTTTCCATCGCAGAGGCCATGAAAAAGAAATTTAAACTGGAAAAGAAGAAGCGAGGATACGCCATTTCCAGCATCAACAACCCTGTGGTTAAGGTCGTGACGCAAATATTGGAAGGGAAGGTTATACGGACATTTCACATGGATGAGATGCCCACGCCAGTGGTTGCACTAGAAGCACAATGCGTAGAAGGGGTCTAGTTTAACTAGGAAAACTATTTATGCGGGGAGTTCCTTGAGAACTGTCGTGAAGCACAAGAGTAGAGAAAAACTTTTCACTATGCATGGCTTTTGTTGTCAATAGTACTAGTGGCATGGGATTTCCCGAAGATAGACAGTTCCCGACAATCGCGTAGGACCTTTTGGAGGCAGCGAAGTACGCTTCACTGTGGGAGACCAAGGATGCACAAAGGATAAGGTACAGCAAAATATTATGGGTGTTCATGGAGATGAACATCAAAATGGGGATTAATTGCAACCACAGTTATCACCCATAGTCTACAACAGTCTAAAGAGCTTCGCGGAGTTCAAGGTAGACTTCCACCATGTCTTCATAAGGGCATGAAAGGACCCCATGAAGATGTGGCATGAGCTACCCTATTTGGCAACCGATGATGTCATCTTCGTAGTCCTTGAGTCTTGGCCGTCGGAGTGGCGCACCCCAGCTGGCTCCATGGTGGAAGCAGAGAAGTCCACCGTGCAGCGAAAGAAGGAAGAGGCAAAACTTCGGATGGCGCAGCTTGCAAAAAAGCGCAGAAAGGAAGAAGCATTGGCTAAGGCCCAGGCGGCGCTCAACGAGGCAAAGTTGGACAAGGAGCAGCAGAAGGCAATAGAAGAAGAGTGTGAAGGACAAAAGTCACCTTCATCCGAGTCGGAGATCAGTACAGAACAAGGTGGTACAGACCTACAGACAACGTCCACCCAGCCGAAATATCCGAGCCCAAGAGAGAAGGTAGGGCCGCGAAAGAAGACGAAGGCCTCAAAAACTTCATTCGAATCGATCACCCTTACTGAGGGGGATCTCCATGATATTGGCAAGACGGTGAGGGACGTCACCGCAGAGGCCCTCCAGCAGTTTAAGGAGCAACACCAGATGGTGTTAGGGGCTCTCCAAACGCAGATCCAGGAGTTACAGGTGCGCACTCCACAAGCTGGCACAGTGTCAACCAGCCTCGCAATAGGCACTTCCACAGCCGAGGAAATGTTGCGTGCACGGATGACCAATACAATAGTGATGCCAGATGGAGCACTTATTATAGAAAATGAGGCTGACAGGCCAATGGTCAGTGGGTTGAAGGGAATCGAGTTAAACATAGTTTCGCTCCCTCAGGAGATGCTCTATACTTTACAGGATGGAATCACTGCAAAACTACAAGCTAGGCGTGCTCTAGGTAATGTGCGAGCAATGTATCAACATTGACCAGTTGAGCCTACAACATGACAAGGTAGTGGCGCAGAACAGACAAATAGTGCAGGTGGTGGAGGAAGCCTGCTAGATGGTCCCAGAGTTAGCCATCCAAGCAGAGGAACCGGTGGAGGCACGCGTCCGGAAGTTAGCAGCAAGGGTGCGCGATGCCAAAGATTTCAGATAGTAGAACTCAAAATGAAGGCATAGCCTTCAACTCCGCCGGAGGTTAAGGAACAGTGTGCCACCACAATCACAACAATAATAGCGGTGATTAACAGTGCAGTGACAGAATGCACAAAGTTGTTCGAGCAGTCGTTTGAGGTCCTCACCATACTACAGGAGGACCCGAACATAGAGCGCCTAGAGATAGAGGCGTGAGAGCTACAACAAAGATACGACGAAGTAAAAGGGACCGTGCAGACAGTTTCCCTTACACATAGGCTTAGGAGGATGCAGCAGACTAAAGCGCTCAAGGAGTAGGTGGATGTCGCTCGACATAAGGAAGCAGTTTTGAAGGTGCGCCTATAGGCATAGATCGACGAGGCTTATACCATTATAGCCTCCATCGAAGCCAAGCTCACGCAGCTGCAAGCAACACAGGAAAGGATTCAAGGCAGCAGTTCAGCCACAATAGTCACTGAACAACGTGTAGAGGAAGTATAGCAGGCAGCCGCTCAGCGCGCTGCCGAATTTGTAGGGATCCAGTCAAAGTTGGGAGGTCTTCGCGCAAAGATATCCGCATCGATAGAGTGACTTGAGGGCGAGTCACGATGTTTGTGTTCGGGGCATATTGGGCGCGAGATCCCCCAAGGGAAATTTTGGGGCTTAGAGCCCAGATTTTGGTCAAAGATTGTAATTCCGATGTAAAGACTCCGCATTTTGTGGGCGCGGAGCACGTAGTTTGTTAAAGATTCATAGGGTTGTCGGCCCTTAATTATGTTATTGTAATGTCGATTGTAGAGATCTACCATGGACCATGGGATTGTATAAATAGAGCGAGGCTCTAAGTAGTTAAGACATCAATCTAAGGATAGTCGAAAATGAAGAATTGAGTCATATCTGTGGAGTAAAGTCTAGTTTTGGGTCGTAGAGTAGGAGAAGGCTCTACAGCTGAGTGCACAAAGGCCTAGTAGTCCACAGCTGAGTGCACGGACCCCTGCAGCTGAGTGCAGGGCAAGTCGAGTCTGTAATGGCTGTAAGTATTAATAAAGAGAAGTTTCATATCATTTCTGTGTATTTATTTCCTGTGTTATGCATCAGATATATTGGGTATGAATTGCACTTCTATAGTTGCACGAGTATATATAATTGTTATTTTTAAATGAATGCAAGTGAGAATAGTTGTTTACACAAAGATAATCAAGACCTGTTAATAAGATAAGTAAGATACGAGGTGTAGTTTGGGGAAATAGTGTAGTTCGATGCTATAACAGTGCAAAATCATCTCAACCCCTGGTTAGGGTTGCGCGAAAGACGATTGGGACACTTCGTGAGGGTACTGAAGGTTGGAATAGTGCGTGAAGTGACCTACGCGAAGGCAGGCATAGTTGGACTAAATCGACATCACAGACATCTCAAGGCTACGGAAACTTGGTTCCAGCATCCCCCCATACTGCTTCGGGTGATACTTTAGTCCACGCTATGCGCGCTGATGCCGAAAGGGCCAGTAGTGTAGGGATTTGTTTGGCTAAATAACTCTGAACCTGGTTCAGGCTCCCATAAGCCAACAAATCAATACTTCAACTTCTCTAACTTGTCTTTCTCTTTGCTAAAACAAATTGACCTTGTCACATTCTTTCATTTAAGAAGTTTTGAGATTACTTCATCATATCCCTGCACATTTCTTAACTACAATATGGAAATACTTGATAATATGGACTTTCTCGTACAATTTCCCAAATTAATGAAGCCCATTCTTGAATGAGTATTTGATGTACCGTCATTCTTTACTTGCCACCTGCAATAGTCAAATCCAAACTTCCATGGAAATGTATAACTTCATGTCCAAAGGCTAGTTCAAAAGGCATGAATCATGTGGGATGCTCAAGTGTTGACATTTAAGTCCATGGAACCACATGTAGTCAATCCACTAAATATGCATTCTCAACATTTCTTCCAATATTTTATTCACTTTGTTTGATCATTAATCTAAAGATGGTGTATTTTGCTAAAATTCATGTTAGTCTTAAATGTTTCCATTTTTTTTCCTTAATCCACATTGTAAACTCTAATATTATGATCCATGATATCCAAGGAAGATGTTACACAAGCATATGTGATTATGAAGAGATATAGGGGTAGATCCAAAGTTATTCTCCTCACTACAATTTTTATTGTTTTTGGGTTAAGCAAAGCCAGCATGGGCCTAAGGAACCTATTGTACCTACCATAAGAGAATAAGGGGTTGTTTAAATGGCCACCCCATCGTATGAATCTATCCTTTTGGAAATCATGCCAAGGGAGATCAATTTGGACATTAGCCATCATGGTTCCTCCTGAATCCCTATAGGAGCCAATCTTAAACATGGCACATCTCTATTGATAAATCTCCCATTCATATTTAAGATTTTATGTATTATCCAATCTATGATAATTTGAAAATGCACACATTGATGAATAGTATTTTGTGAGTCATATCCCACCAAAGGATGTGATTGAATCTTGGCCTAAAGATTCCTAGAGATCCCATGGATACATTTACATAATCATCCCTACCCTAATTAAGGAAACTTTTTTATTATTTTGCAAAGAAAGAATTACAATGGGATTCGGAATACAACAACAACACATAATAACATTTTGCGGAAAACACTAAATAAAACTTATAACATTTTTTATCACTCCAATGCAACTAGATTATTTTAATATTCATCCAACATTAGATAAGTTTCGCACTCTTAACCAATCAAGAATTTAATAAATGGTACTCCGAAGAAATGATATATTAAAGTTAAGTTGGAGAATTTTATAATGATAAATTAGTTGAAAAGTATGATAAATGGGTTCCATTTTCTAACGTTTTAGTACGCCTTTCCTGCAAACATATCGAACAAATAATTAGAAGATATCATGTCTCTAACCTCAAAGGTATCATGTTAGTGATGAGAAGGTATCATGTTGGTGTGGATTCAATAGCGGGTTTCAAGTACATAAATTATATCAACTTAGGATATAATTTAAATATATTTAATTTTTAGTTGATATGTTTACAATTTAGATTAAAAGGAGTGGCGTCTAAATAATATACAGATGCGAAAATTATTTTCCAATTTTCAGTGAAATTATTTTGTCTAATAATAAGCTACAAATGAATCAGTTTGTATTAAATTTATTATTATTATTATTATATATATATATATATATATATATATAATATATATATATATATTTTTTGTTAAATTTTGATGATAAATAGAACGTAAGATTTGATCAAAGCATGTCTTTACTATATTTAATATTTTATAACTATTTACTTAAAATGTAATAATGAAAGAAACCATAAGATAAGCATATAACATGGTATTAAGAAATTTTAGTCTTTTAATTTTTAAAAAGTTGAGATATTATGTATTAAATCTTGTTAATATTAGTGTATATCCCATGATCCAAAGCAATGCTTATATATATATATATATATATAGTTGGAATATGTAATTCCTACTTGTTTCGGTTGTGATTCTTTCTATTTAGAGGAGTATGTTCCTATTTTGTTTCCTAGATTTGTGTGTGGTTGAGATATTCTTTCAACCAACAAATTGTTTGTCCAAGATAGTTTCTCTATCTTGAGACAACACTTCACATATTTATTTGTAATATTATTTGATTAATGTGAATATAGATTTCCTTATAGATTTTTAACATGGTACCAGAGCCCGTATGGGCCTAGCATAACCTCCCATGAGGAAGTGCTAGGAAAATAAAAAAAATATGTGTTGAGAGTGAGTGAAAGGGTGTGAATGTTTATCCATTATTCGATTGTTTTGTTGATTACTGTTTACAGAAGCACTGCATCAGGAGGAGGAGCGTTTGGATCTGTTGCTCGTCGATTGTAGCAGTAGCACGGAGGTGGCATTGGTAACTAGCAAATTGAGGTGGCGTTGTAGTGTTTTGGATTTGTGACTGAGATCCAACAGATCCTTAGTTGACAAAGCATTGTGAGGAGGGCTACGTTGATGTAGGTGGATCGACCTAATCTGAGGTAGGGGTTTGATCTGTCAACTGCAGCAGAAACCGAGCAGTGGATCATGAATTGCTACAAAATTTTGGTGTGCACCAGATCACCCTCGTGTTGGTGGAGCGATGATATGTTGATATCATAGTTAACTGATCGGTTTGTTGGTTTCACGCGATCTGAAGAGGCGGTCATGGTGGGAAATTTTGTTCGTCGCCCGAAGGACCCCGATTCCAATGTCTGTGATTCTTGCATCGATGCAATCAGCGTCATGGCGTCGAGGATCACAGACTCGAATTAATCGATTTTTGTGTTTGTGAAGCCTTTCTAGGTAGCTTAATTCAGTTGGCATTGGGATTTTCAGTAGTTTCAAGTCGATGTCAGGTGTCGGCTTACCCCTGCATCCAGGAGTGTCGTTGACGTGATATCGATGGTGAATATTGCAAACTCAAATCATATCTTTGCTGCTTAATTCAGCTGTGGTTTTGATCTGAAAACAAATTGGGATGTCAAATTGATGATACGCCATTATTCAGTAGTGTTGAATTAACAAAAAACAAGGATTTTTTTGTGTATTTTTGTTGACTCATCACATGAGGGGCTCGTTTTTTAGAGCCATTGTCAGTTGCGGACCTGAGGTGGAGGTGTTTTTCCAACTTTTGTCGCGTTGGAGCTAAGGGTTTCCATAATTGCAAGGCTTTTGGGTACGTTTTATCAGATCCGATCTTCTTCTGTCTATTCATTTGCACTTTGGATATGTTGTAGGAAATCTAATATCAATCCTGTTAACAAGAGATTTATTTCTCAGTGTTGTTGGTTTTTCATCAAACAACGAAAAATTGGATCTTGGGATTCATTTGTCGTTTTGCATCAAATTTCGAGCTCAACCACGTGAATGTCGAAACTCAAAGAGACGATCCCCTAGACGTGTGTAGTTTTGGAAGGACAAATGTTGCTCTTGGTGGTGATGAATGTGACAGAAAACCCATGGTTGGCTGCTAAAATTCTTGCGAGATGTTGAATCTTATGCGCTTTTGTTCGTTTGCAAGCTTGTTGCCATAGCTAGGGGTATTCTACCAGAGAAATTTGCAGAAAATGTGAAGATGGTGATTTCCTTTGCTTCGTTCATGCTGATGCCTAACTAAGTGTCTGGAAGAGAGAAGAATAGAAGAAGATATATGCATTTGCATTAGTTAATGGATCTCACTACTCCCCAACATGATGTCATGTAAAATAAAATTAATTTTCCATTGTTTAAATTATATTTTTTAGAAAGTGTTATGTCGGTGATGTAATTCTGTAAAAATAATATAGTGGTAGTTAGTCTGGCTAACTATTGTCACACATTTGTGTCTATGTTAGTGTAGAAATTTTGAATAATTTAACACATATTCAACAGAGATTATCCTGATCATGTACTATTGCGGAAAACATACACAATACATAAGCTCCTCTGCGTTGATCATCAATATAGCAGCATCAATAACAATAAAACATCAAGAGCATTCACACATTAACACAGTATGTATCCCGGGGAAAGCATCTCGCTAAAAACCCCACTATCTGTATATTAATGATTGAGTCATGTAACATACACAGCATAATACTTCTCAGAAGTATCTCCACCTCTGTTACACACAATACAGCTCAGATCTGAATCAATCACTGGCTCAAATCTCCTTCGCTGCTTGCCTGCCTCTTCTGCTCAATCCTGCAGAAGAACGAATGATAATTCCAAAGCAGCCACGTATTTACTTGGCAAAATCACGTGAGCACAAGCTACAATTTGGGCAAACTCATTGGCATACTCAATCCCCTGATTGTGCAAGATCTGATGCACAACTATAGTCACAACTGATAGCAATCTGATTCTCTAAAACCTGTCCCTGCTGAACTGAAAATGCACTGACATGCAACTGAGTTAACTGATGTATTCATTAGTTGTATTATGAGTTAATAACTTGTGAATTAATTAATAACTAATTCACCCAACTCATCTCTAATCTATTCGCCAGTTAGACTAAATACAACCAGTTTAACAAAGCTAAACTGAACACAACTCCATCAACTGCACCTCAAGTCCACTAAACTCAACTCACTTGAGTTCTAACTGAAGTCATGCATGCAAATATTAAACAACCCATAAGAACCACGTATTTCCTTCTGCAATTGCATGTACCACATCCATAGCTCAACTGAAGTGCTCCAAGAGAATAAGATTAAGTTTATAGTCCAAATATTATTGTGAGATAATAATATTTGACTTTTCTATTTTTAGCCTGCAGTCTAAAAATAGACTCCGCCCATATGTCTAAAAATATAAGTCCATCTATTTTTACCAACATGACCAATCATCCACAAATAGCATCCTGCAACTCATAGACCATGATCCATATGTCTAAAAATAGACATAGTCTAAAAATAGACTTGCGCCAAAAATAGCCTGCGGGCCCACTTAGTGAAGGCGACTCCTTTCCACTAAGCTCCATCATCTTGTTGCATTCTCAACACCCTCTCAACAAGATATGGATTATCTGCAACCCCTATCCTGTAACTCTATAATTTTTTGCATGCAACACATCTACCCAGTCCACTTGCTACAATAACACTTGGAACAAAAACACTCCCAACTGACCCCTCTGTTGGGCTAGGAACATACTCTGATGTTGAAGCTCTCTTGCTGTTGACAAGTTCTCCCTCTCTGAAATATGTGCTACTACAACATGTCCATGCATCTCGCACCATTGCACACCTCTCTATGCCACCTAGCACTGTGCAAAACACTTGCGCCTCTCGCATTGCTGCAGCCTACTAGCTATGCGCTATCCTGGGATTCCCTGCACTGTCGCTCTCTTTGCCGCTCCATCCACATCTGTCGCTACCCAATCAGTCAATTCCTGCTGCTCCACATTGGGGCTCCTATAGCAAGGTCTCATCCAAGAGGTTGGGTACCTCAAGGATCAAGCCCCTCCTCCTTGGGACAATCACTCTATATCGCCCCACCTCCTACCTAGAGGTATGGTTGCATGTGATCCCTCTGCCCACCTGGCTCAAAGTTTTCCCCTACTGGAGGTCTCTACATGAGTAGATGTCTCTACTCGATCTCCACTCAGCTTCCCTTGTTGTGGTTGCTCCACAACCTCCTAAAGCTACTGCACCAATCGTGGCTCCTCCACAATCGTCTGAGACTTCTTCTGGCTTTGCATGTTGAGAGGTAATATACCCTCCCTCTCAACCACCAAGTCTCCAATAGTTGCCTTGCTGCTCAAGGCTTTACATGCATTTACATGCAACTGATAAAGGTTCCTGACTCGAAACCCTATCTTCTGGGTTTCTCTAGTTCTCTTACTGCGCAAGAAAGCCTTTCCCTCACTGAAAACAACATCATATCCCTTGTCCTCTAACATCGCCACAGAGATAAGATTCTTCTTCAATCCTGGAACATGCATCACTTCCTTCAATACGAAGGGTTTACCAGACTCCCTCTCAAAGGAAATGGTACC
>APFE031558352.1:3452-17678 GCA_000404065.3 Pinus taeda
AAAACTATAATGGATCTAGTGGAACAAATCTATAGACGTAATTTCCGCTTACAATACAGAAATCATTACAATGATTCAAATAACCAAATTATATATAAACTACAGGAAGCGTTTCCAAAGCAATGGTCAATGAGAGATGTCAAACTTGCAATAGCAAAAACATACAACAAAAAAGAATCATTCAAAAGGTAATATTCTAATTGTATAAAATCATTTTCTAGAACTATATGTATATATTACGACAAACCATCAATTTATTAATATTTATTTTTCATATATCATTATAAAAATAGTTTATTACTTTTATCAAGAATATTATGAAAATCCAAAATTATCAATGCCCTAATATGCGAAACATGCCAATAAGAATGTCCAAAAATGTGTATAAGGAGATGGTCAAAGAAATGAACATAATTCCATCACATGAGGAGCCCTCTCAACAACAACGTGCTTCAAATGTATATAATCATGATTGACATTATACGTATAGAAAAATAATTTAGCATTAAATATTAACTTTCGAGTATTTTCTTCTAGAAAAGAAAACAAGATGGAACAAATTTAGGACCTAAAGAGGACGATAAGGAAGGAAAGAGTTGATTTCAAAGCTTGTGAGTAATTGTTAATATTTCCTTATAACAACTCAAGGTATCCTTTTTGTATATTTTAAGTTGTTTTACAACAACCATCCTTGAATATCTTCAAATATAGCACATAAAAAGAAGAGTCATTGGGAGAATTGATTGACATTTGGTTAAGTAATGGTTGTGAGTATATGTTTGCATAGAAAAAATTTATTGTGAAATTTGTAAGTATCTGTGTTGTTTTCCTTCCTTGTATTTATAATTAATATAACAAAGAAATACTTTATATTAAATCTATGATTTATAATGGGTTTAAAACGTGCAAGAAACAAAGTATGGAACTAGACCAGCAGAGGACATGTTGCAACAAGGAATGAGACTTGGTTTTGAAATGATGTGTGCAGTTTATGAGTCACTTCTTTCTTTGGTACATTGTTATTTGATTTGCATTGATATATATTATTTATTTCAATTTTGATTATTCTCACCAATGTAGATACACTCATTACACTTTATTTTTAGGTTTGCAGATGGAGCATGAGAAAGAAGAGGAAAACAATTGATGCAACCGAACAAAAATTCATTGAAATAAACCAATTAATAGAAGTAGATTGAGCACTTACAACAGTTCTAGAGAAGAATGATGATCTATTTGGATATCAATGTAAGCTCTTGTATTTTTTGAAATAATTGTCTGTGAAAATCAAACATTTTGTTAAAGTAATTGACATAGTAACATAGTGTCCCAAATGAAAGACAAGGGGTTACCAATAACAATCCCATTTTGTATGACAAAGAGCCTCTTATTGATATACAATAAATTACATTTTAATTTATTCTATTGTGTTATCTAGTGTCATTGTGAAATATTACACCACTGATCAAATATATGGATGACTAAATATTATAATGAAGAGATGTGGAATCTCATAATATAACAAATTAATCCAAACATCATATATAAATTCAGTAATCAAATTTTAATTTATATGAATATGGTTATAATATATATCTCTATTTTTCAATGAATAACGGATTTTTAGAATTACAATAATTTCATTGTCACAGGTCGATGTTTCCAAAAATGAAAAAAATATCATTCAAAAAATTGGTGCATCTATAACATAAAAAAAAGCATTGGTGAATTGTTTTATATAAAGGCACTGCAATGACATATTTTTTCACTCCTCATGCCTTTCAATAAAACAAGAGCACCAATGCGTTTATCACTTCAAACACTGGTCTTGTTTGAGATTAACACCTGATTGCATTGTAATTCTTAATGCACCATTACTTTCATATAAATAACTCCCCGATCCTACAAAATATTATTTCCAACATGACACTTTATGAAAACTAACAACACTGGTCCTTTTGTATAACTAATGCACCATGGACTTTGTATTATTGCTACACATCGACGCTACAAATTTAAGAACAATCACCTGCAAAACAATTATTTTTTGCATGCCTCTGTGTCATTCCTTAGAAGAACACTCCAAATCTTTTTATCTCTTAGCACTGGTGAGGTATATATTACACACCAATATTCTTTACATTCAATTCCTCAATGCTTTTAGTTGTGTATTTCGCTTGGTGATTTTATGTATGTAGCGCACCAGTGCTACTTCTTCCATTAAGCAAACAGAAAATAGATAAATCGTTAGAACCTATAGCCACCCAAATTTTTCCTGTTGTGATGAAGTTTGTTAAAATATTCGTTATCCCAAACCGATGTTTTAGGAGATATTTTTTTGACAATTTTTTCCAATTTCATAACACTAAAAACCTTTGTTATAACCTCCGCTAGAAGGTATTTTCCTTGTAGTGCAACCAGACATACCAAACTATCAAATTTTTGCTATAACCGCACAAAATAAGTGTCCTGCATGTAGGTGGAAGGTTCCAACCGCTCTCATAAGACACTATGCATGTGTTTTGGGAGAAAGACTAGTAAAAAGAGTAGTCAAAGCTAGGGAAAAATTCAACAATGCAATATTTGAAGAGGACTCATACTCACAATACATTTGGAGTACTTTCCCTAAATGATCACACGACTAAGAATATGTTTCACTTAGTTAGAATCTGCAATGATAATAGTCTTATGCAATAGGATGTAATGCCTTAATCATTGAACAACAATAATTGTTTCCAGGGCCAACTTTTCAACATGGGAATAACGAAGCTTAGGAACTAGGATACCTTTACTAATATAGTAAATGGGGTGTTCATTATGCATATTGTCCTCTTGGAAAAGAACCATACTGAGGGTAAGGGTCTGAGGCTGCAAGATATAACAAGAAATATATGATGAAATTAGGAGAGCTAACTAAAGGTGTGGACAAAAAATATTTCTTAAGAGCATCAAAAGAGCATTGGGATTAGTTGTCCCAAATTAAAGGTACCCCTTTTTTCAACACAAATATGAAGTCTTGGGTAATGTGAGAATAATTGGCAATGAACTATCATAAGAAATGGGCTTTTCCTTGTAGTTTTTAAAATTGGCGAATAGTATGAAGAGTAGGTAAATTAACGAAAACCTCAACTTTAAAGGGATCAACACAAATTCCCTCCTCTAAATAAAATGAAGCCTAACAATCGCCCAAATGATACACAGGAAATGAATTTGTGTGGACTAAGCTAGATTTTGTAATAATAACATTGGAAAAACACTTCTTGAAGATGGGAAAGATTATCCTCATGAAGTAAACAACATGCAGTAATGTCATCAAGATAAACTTCAATGATGTGGTAGATATCTTGGAATGCATAAGACATGGCCTGCTGGAAAGTGGCCCAAGCATTTTTCAGACCAAAGGGAATTTTACGAAAGGAAAATGTTCCTAAGGGGTAGATAAAATCAACCTTGTGATGGCCTTTGGGTTTAATCTCAATCTGGTTATAGCCGGAAAAACCATCCATAAATGGAACGATAGAATTTCTAGCACATGCATCAAGAATTTGGTTGATAAAAAGTGTGGGACAATTAGCTTTCAGGATGCCAAATAAAATTCATGGTAATAGATGCAAACTCAAATGGTCCCTTACTTTTTATCAACTGAAAATAGGATTACACACCTAGTCTGTCAAGGGTACATGATAAATGAAACCAGCATCTAGAAGTTTTTGGACTCTAGATTTCATAGTGTTTACCTTGCGAGGGTTTACTAGTTGGATTTTTTGTCGAACAGGCTTGGATCGAGGATAAGTCTTAATCTCATGTTGAACAATCAAAGGATTGATGATGGGCATGTCATCATAGGATGAAGCAAAAGCATCACGAAATTCTATGAAAAGGGTAGTGTAAATTTCAATCTTGCGAGGAAAAAATTATTCCCCAATCAAAATATTTTCCATGAGACTTAGCTTCGTGGAAATAAAAATGGGAATGGTAGCTGAAATATTGTTCAATTTGTTGTAAAAAAAGATATTGAAAATCTAATTGGAGGTAATGGAAACATCGACATTTCCATAGGAAACTAGGGTTTGACAAGACACATCCATACTATCTACATAGGGAAGAAAATAATATTGATGATGAATGTGTCCCCAAAGAAAAATAAAAATTTACGTGACTTCTCGAATAACTTCATCTGATGGGAATGGGAAGTTGAGGAAGTCACAAGATAGAGGAAAATCAATAACCCAAAGAGTCATAGGATAATTTTCAAGTGGAATAGAAATGGAAACATCTAACTCATTAGAGGTATTTGCCAACTAAATTGTTTGATAATCCATTTATGCTAGAATTAAAGGCATATGCTTGCTATAGTAATCAATTTCAGATTCAGATGGTACCACCCAAGGATCATAAGGCAGTTGGGGTACACAGGTGTAAGAAGATATCGTATGGACACGAGAAACACTAGAGGTAGAAGGAGTGTTGGGAAGGGGTAATTTAGGAAATACCCTAATAATAGATGATATTTTAAACAACCCAACATCAACGCTCTAATACAAATTGGGGTTGTCTCCTTGAAGTGGGACAGAGTTCTCCATAGTGGCAAGTTGGGCTGATGGCACACGATAATCAAGTTGTTCAATGGTAACAATATTTCTTTCATGAGGAAGTCAAATTTCACGAAATATAGATGAGGTGACTGCGGTCATCCATTAAACCAACTACAGCCAAGGAGAAGGTTATAATCCAAAGTAGCGACAACAACATAAAAATCAACATAAATGGTTTTACCTCATAAATCAATGGAAAACATGGGAAGAAGCCCCTTAGGTATAAAATTATGTCCATAAAATTCCGGTTGAGTGGTATTGGAGTTAGTGAGCATCGGAGAGATAATATATTTCCAATAGGATGCTGACATGACACAAGTGGAAGATATTTCATCGACCAAGGTGCGATGAATATTCTTATGAAAGATAAGCATGGTAATCTGAAAGGAAATCTGGTGGGAAAATAAAAAGAAAACCTTGCGAACATTAACAGTGATAAGGTTTAAGTTTGAGGGGTCTACTCCACTGATTGTAGAGAACAATGCATTGTGTTGTTAAGGATAACTTTGCAAAACCTCCAAGGAATACATGGCATACTAGGCTTGGGCTAGCTATTCAACAATATCGTAGTTTTGTGAAGCCCTAGAAGATAGATTGTGTGTTGTGTTACGAATGACACCCTTAGGAGGGTGATAAACAAGTTCCACATGCTTATCTAATGTGATAGGTCTAGTGGAAGGAGGTGGAGTTGGTGATTCCTTAGGAGAAGAACTAGACTTAGGAACATAATAGGATTTAACTTGTGTGGTCACATTGATTTTCTCTTCACACATAAGAACAGATGACCATTTGCATGATTTAAATATGAAACCTCATTTCCCCCTGGAAGAGGTGGAAGAGGTTGTGCAACCATTTACTGTTGAGGTTGTGTAGGGAATGGAGGAGTTAAAATGACAGGTTGTTAGGTAGCAGGTGGTGGTGCTAGAAGCATATGAACTTCATCCATTCGAGGCTTGTGAGTTAAGTGTTCATATTGACAAATATTACAAGGGAACTTAATATTACAATGGCATTCAAACATGACCCATCCCTGATTAGTTGGATTTAGTTGAGTTCCCTAAGCAGTTTGATTCTTTTAGTTATTCTTCTTGATATTCTTCTTATTATTCTTGCCACCAGGTTACTAATTGTTCTTTGTTGTTGTGGAATTCACCATAATAAAATTGATGTACTTCTCAAAAGAAGGTGTTTTTGTAGATCCAAATACACTTGGTGGCGCTTGCGATGTAACAATCAATTGCCCAAATTGGGAAGCAAGTTGGCTCACGGAATCAGAAACATGTCTAATCACACCATCACTGTGTGGGCTAGCAGTAGGTTTAGGTGGGTCAATGGAAGTTCGTGGGGCATTCAGGAGTACTTCATAACTGCATGCCCAATTGGGAATAGATCAACTCTATTTGTTGGGTAGCTAATATGGCATGTTCCTCAGTAGCAATTCTAAACATAGATATATCTTTGGCATTTTGAGGTCGTAATGATTGGATGAACCATTTACGTAACATTTCTTCATGAAGTTTGGTTCTAACCAACCTCTTTTGACAATTCCACTCAGGGATATGGTCTAAAATCAAGGTGCAATCCTCTTGTTTAAAGTTATACCAAAAGGTCGAAATCGATATCATACCTCGAGGGTAACTGGAAGTGCGTAAAAAACGGTTGGGCCAAGGAAGTGAAATCACTGTAAGATGTAGTGTTGAATTCAATTTACCACTTGGTAGAATATCTAGTTAATGCACGTTAGAATAAGTTAAATTTTATTGGATCACCCACTAAGGAATTTAAGGAACACCATAAATGATAAGTAGTAATATGGGTGGAAATATTCTCTCCAAACTTTCCTTCAAACTTTGGGATATCATGCGGTAACTTTGCAGGCATAAGGGACGACTAAGGATCATGTTAGATGGGGTCATTTTTCAATTTTGCTAAATCCAGTAAATCAAGAGAAGATAAGAATGGATTATGGAGCTAACTAAATGGGTTGTTGGCTTAAGAGCCACTTGACCAACCTTGAGGTCCCCGCATATAGAGATTATGATGAAAAGGTTTTTGAATCTGGTAAGGGTTCATCCCATCATATAACACGTGGGCTAGGATGACTAGTGAAAGGATTTCCCCCCTAGGGTAAATTCACCCAGAAAGTGTAGGACTCCTTAGAGCATGACTACTCACAGGGTTGTACTCAGAGGGAAATTGTGAGGGCCTAACCTAAGTCTTCTATATAAACCAAATTTATCATATAATTGAATTACAATAAGCATCAAATATAACATGTTTAAAACTCTACATTTACTTGATAAAAACATACAAGTAAAATTTAATTAACAACATATTAAACATGTAAGAAATTTCATTTGCAACAATATAAATAAAACAAGAAATGGAAGAATACTTGTTCCAGTGGCTTGGTTGATTCGGATTTTGGGGGGGGGGCTTAAGATCTAAAATATTGAAATGGATCTTGGGGGGGAGGCCCCCAGGATCTAAAAAAATGAAATTTCCAGAAGAAAAAGAGGAGAATGCCCAATGAACAAAACCACAAAGAAACTTTTTATTAAAATTGATAATAACTATAAAGGCTACATTGTGGCGGACCATTTGTCCTTTTACAAAATGCGACTTGTTACTTATAGTATTTTTCGTTTACAATATCATGGGTCAATTCCATGGGTGAATGGATACCATGGGTGGATGTCACAATACCATGGGAAAATACCATGGGTGAATGAATACCATGGGTGGATGTCACTTACAATACCATGCGTGGATAAATACCATGAGTGGATGCCGCTTACAATACCATGGGTAAATTCCATGGGTGGATGAATAACATGGGTGTATGAATACCATGGGTTGATGCCATTTTTTCCATTCAGATCATTCAACCCTCCTTAAGAAGCAATGGTCCCCATTGTGTGAAGTTCCCTCCTGCGAAGCCTTTGTTAAATATGAAGATCCACTGAAGAGAAGTGTTTTATGTGGTTAACCCATAACCATGATGAACGAAGATCCGAGGATAGAGATACCCTGTAATTCTTGTGACCAACTATGATACTGACAGTGGGAGGCCTAGCAAATGGACTTTGATGAAGTGTGGGTTTTTGGATGACCGATAACAATGATTAATGAAGATCCGAGGATAGAGATACACTGTAATGCTTGTGACCAACTATGATATTGACAATGTGCGGCCTAGAAAATGGACATCAATGAAGTGTGGGTTTGTGGATGACCCATAACCATGACCAAAGAAGATCTGAGGATAGAGATACCCTGTAATGCTTGTGACCAACCATGATACTGACAGTGTGCGACCTAGCAAATGGACTTCGATGACAAGGATTTTGTGCAGTTGACCCATAACCATGATGTTGGTTGTTGATGAAGTAGCAGGTGCCTACATAGCCTGGGGTGGGAGGGCACATCTCCAAATAACCCAAGACAAATGCTACTATGCTGAAATTGATGAATGTGAAGCAAGTGCCTACTAAAGTGGGGTGGGCGGGCACGTCTCCAACGGGAACCCGCTCCAAATGTTGCTCCAGAATTAAAATGGACATAACTCGGTCAATATAACTCAAAATATTTATTATAACCTATTTTTGGAAGTAGAAGGAACATTTTGCATCTTCCCATGTGTTGTAAATCCTTATCTAGACACCCTAGAATCTTCGATTTGCACTGTAATTTTTCCGTTGTCACAAAAGTTTTGAAAAAATAGTTGATTTTAAATGAGCAATATCTCCCACATTCGAACTCCGATTAGACCCATTTTTTTTTTGAAATTGGGTGATTTTTCAAGGGGAGCTCAGATCTATAATCATTTTTTCTGAAATTTTGCACAAAAACTTAAAAAAATGATAGGAGAGTTGTCGTCAAAAAAAAAATTCTACAACATCGTTGATTTTAAATCAGTGATATCTCCCTCATCAAGACTCCGATTTGGCCAATCTTTTTTTTTTTTGAATTTTGGTATTTTTTGCAAGGAATCCAAATTTGTTATTTGTTTTTGTAAATATTATATCAAATGTTTCAGATCTGATCTAAAAACTCACCGACCAAAAAAAAATCCTTTAAAAAAATGAAAAAAGAGAAATTCTTCCTGCTTGGCCCAAGAAAGTGCTCTGTGGAGATCGCAACGCATGCCTGAAGTTTGTTGAATATTGCTGCAAAATTTTGAAACTGAAATATGCATGAAACCCTCATTCCCATGGAATCGTAACCTGCTTTGATACCACTGATTCGGATCTTGGGGGGAGGCCCTTAAGATCTAAAAGATTGAAATGGATCTTGGAGGGAGGCCCCCAAGATCTAAAAAATTGAAATTGCTAGAAGAAAAAGAGGAGAATGCCCAATAAACAAAACCACAAAGAAACTTTTTATTAAAACTGATAATGACTATAAAGGCTACATTGTGGCAGACCATCTGTCCTTTTACAAAATGTGACTTGTTACTTATAGTATTTTTTAGTTACAATACCATGGGTGAATGAATACCATGGGTGGATGTCATAATACCACGGGTCAATTACATGGGTGAATGAATACCATGGGTGGATGTCACAATACCATGGGTGAATGAATACCATGGGTGGATGTCACTTACAATACCATGGGTGGATAAGTACCATGAGTGGATGCCACTTACAATACCATGGGTAAATTCCATGGGTGGATGAATAGCATGGGTGTATGAATACCATGGGTTGATGCCATTTTCCATTCGGATCATTGGTTGGTGTTGGGTGTGGTTTTTCACCCATTTTCCACACCACCTTTCCCTTGTTTTGACCTTTTTTTCCTTCAAACCTGTGCCCTTATATGACCTATTTTCTTACCTTTTCAGTCCATTTTACTATCATGTTACTTTGTTGTATTTTACTAAATAAATACGAGGCTTTATTTCTTTTTGTGGCCAACTGGACGAGCATTGAAGGAGCATATTTGGAAGTTTATCTTTTTTAGGTGTTAAAAATGGAAGCATACAGGCAGCAGGAGTTAACTGCAGGAAAGGGTGGAATAGTTCGTTGTTACACCTTGAGTGTTGTTACATATCGCTACTACATACTAGGTGCTGCTACATATCACTTTTGTTACATGTGGATGTTGTTACAGATTTCTGCTACACATTGGTGTTGTTACAGGCATTTGTTAAACACCGGGTACTGTTACACTTCACATGGATCCACTGTTACACCAACAGTGTTGTCATCAATTATGCCACGTTAGCCCGAACCATCATTCTCTCAATACTGTTGCACTGAAGTTGGAAATGTGGGTATTATTCCACATAATAGCTGTCGGCAGTAGGATTGTTTATTTTTTTGAGGAAACAGGACTCAAGTAGTTATAACTAATGTATATTTATTTAGCAATAGGTTGAAACTTCTTTATTTTTGGATGAGCATGAGAATTGGAGATTCTCGTGACTGATCTGTTTTCTAATTTTCGGGATGTAATACTTATAAAATACTCTACTTTTTATGTATCGAGTGGCATATAAAGGAGTATCGTTACTCTATTTCTATGATTCCTGAACTTATTTTAATATCAATTGGCACGATGATGCTGTTATTACTTTCCAACTGATTCGTTAATCACTTTTTGTGTTCTTCCTGTGCCCTGCTGAGGAGGAAGGGCCCTCCTCTTTGGCAGGGATTGTAGTCATTAGGTAGTGTACATTTCAATTCAGTTTATTAATTTATAGTTTCTTGTTGCTGCTATACAAATCGTGGATTGCATTCACTGTTTTTTCTATTTATCTTATGCTTTAACATAGAGTTAAACAACAGAGGAATAATAACCAGCTGGAATAGACATTAGTTCTAGTGTAGCATGCCTTTAATTAAATAGTTGCGAGTTGTGATTTAATTCTATGGAGTGTTTTTTTATATCTACATGCATGATTGATTCAACAATTTAGATCAACGACATCTTTTATAGATTTTCTACACTTTCTTATGCTTAACTAGAGTGTATCGACATAGATAGTGCGAACTCCATTGAAACAACAAGACCTACCATGGGTTGAAAATTAATGTTGCAGTCTAAGTCAATTAATGCTGATAAAACAACACTACATTTTGGCATCATTGTCGAGGATGGCAAGTTGATGATACAGTCAGCCAAGTCGTTTGTTTAATATAGAGTGCTCCTAGTCCACAGTTGTTGGGCGGTAAGATGAGAGGTAAGAACCTACGCATCACTCTAACATACCTAGGCGGGCTCACCATTGTGATCACTAGGACACTTAGGAAATTTTGATGCTTTGATTAGTGTGTCTTCAGCTCTTCAGTTGTTGGTTGGGAAGATGAGAGGTAAGAACCCACAAATCGCTCTAACATACTTGGGCGAGCTCACCACTGTCGAAGGTTGAGATACTTAGAGTTTGATTTGATACACATAGGGTCCATGTGTGCACCTTTTAGGACTTACATAGATACTTAAATCAACCCCACTCTAATAAGTCACAGGAGCGATGATTTGTAAAAAGGAAATGAAGGGTGAAGATTTGGGAAGGAAGACATTTATCCAAGAATTAATCCCCAAGGCAGAAAAAGAATAGTCCAACTCTCAAAGGAATGCAAGGAAGATAGGGCCGTAGAAGGAAGAAACCTCCAACTCGGGATGACTGCCTTGACACCCTGAACCTATTAGGCAAGGGGGATATATCACAAGATCCATTCGTAGAAATTATAAAGCTCTAAATGTGATGCTCTCGATGATAATCTACAGGAAGAAGTACAATTTGGGATGCCTCTGTTTGCATACAAAAATATGCAGGCAGAGGAGTAACCAAAGAAAAGATCGTAAATTTGTTCAAAAATTTCAAGACCGACAACCTCAGTACTCTCTCAACCCAGATAACAACAACACAGATCAAAAAGACACAACCAGAAGCTGATACACCTCTAGCCGTGTTCTGCCTGACTTGTCAAAAGAAACATCCTTACAGGGAATGCAAACTGAACAACATCAGCCTCTGCAATATCTGTGAGCTGGAACATTCGACAGAGAAGTGTCCCGATCTTCCTAGACTAAAGGTATCACTTAGAGAATCAAGGGAAGAGGTGCAGTCCTTTTACTTCATTGCACCAAGGAGGCCATGGAAATTTTGATCTCCAGGTATGCCTCAAGATTTTTCCTATTTCAATTCATGGAACAATTCATATAATAATCAACCATATCCATGGAAATATTTTGCCCCTCCTTTAGCTCAGTTCCCCTCACCGTGGAACCAATGGTCTCCATCTCCTCCTGTCCAATATCCTTAATCCCAACCGTACCTGTGGAACCAGAACTCGAGAGGAAATGCCTAGAATTCAGCTCTGCCTGCACTACCCATGAAGAAACAACTGCAGTTACCTCCTTTCCAAGCTTTTGCTCCTCCACCACCTATGTGACCTCAACTACCTATGCAACCTAACCGAAACCCAAAAAATAAAGCACCTTAGGGCATAGAGGCTTCTACAACCTTCGAGACCTACCTTATTACCCCTGTTTAAATTAATGAAATACAATTACAATTGGGCATGGTAATTAACCATAGTCACTCTCCTATCATTGCGGAGGAAGACTATGAACCATTCATAGGATAAGTCAGAGACTCTGAGGTGGCTACTGTGTCTACAACAGCTGATATAGAGGAAGTTGTTACATCTATAATAGCCAACCTGAGAAGAACTGTTACATCTATAACATCTAATTTAGGGAAGGCTGATACATCTGTAATAGCAGATTCAACTGCTCTTACGCAGGGCCCCCCGTATCCTCGGAGACTGGTTGAACCTAAGATGACTTCCCAACCTGAATCTGCTTTCCTTAGGGAGTTGCAAAATCTATATGCACAAATCCCTTTGCTGAAATCCCTTAAAGAAGTACCCATCTATGCCAAGAGAGTGAGAGATTTGTGCATCAAGAAACTTGGAAGAAAGATTAAAGACCCTACCACCATACATGTGATGGGAGATTTATCTGAATTAATGTTTGTTGAGCCTCTCCTTACTAAGAACAATGATCGAGGCAAGCCTACAGTCACTGTCTACATTAGTAATCAACCCATAGCCAATACATTGATTGATCTTGGGCCTACCATTATTGTAATGAAGAAAGATCTCTTCATCCCTCTTGGGCTACAGGAACTTAGACACACTCCCACTGTGTTGGAATTGGCAGACAGGGCCCGTGTTAATCCTGAGGGGATGTTAGAAGATATAATGATTGCGATAGCTTCCTGGAGATACCCAGCTGATTTACTTATTCTACAGCCCAAATCCAATTTGGGGGGGCATCCTTTGATCATAGGGAGACCTTAGCTAGCCATTGCGGACACATTTATAGGTTGTAGATCGAGATCCATGGTGATCTCAGACGGCCAGGAAACCCAGAACCTTAATCTTTATCCCCCAAAACCAAATGTGGATGTGTACAACCCTTGGTGGGATGAGTTTGAGCCTGAGTCAGATCTTTCTCTACCACTCCTCACTCTGGAGAAAGCCCAGTATTTTGAAGACGAAACAGAAGATGATGTTATTAATGGTTTTATTAGTAATTCACTTTTTATTTCTTCTATTAAAAAATCAAATGAGGAGGAAGAGCTGGACAATATAGATTTTGAACAAATGAGGATAACTTTGAATATTGCTAGTAGCCCAATTGAGATTGAGGCTGGAAAGTTTTTGAATGTTAACCCCAATTTGACTGCTGAACAGAATCAATGGCTATTACAACTATTGCAGAAGTATAAAAAGGAATTTGCATGGGATTATACGGATATGAAAGGGATCCATCCTAACCTATGCTCTCACTGTATTTATTTGAAGGATGGTTGCAAACTAGTCAGACAGCCACATCACCGCATGAACCTTGCACTAAAGGAAGTGGTGAAAGAGGAACTACAAAAACTCCTGAGAGCTAATTTTATTTATCCAATATCTGATAGTCAGTTGGTGTTGTTGCTTGTCATATTTCCTAAAAACAATGGCAAGAGGAGGATCTGTGTTGATTATAGAGAACTCAACAAGGCCACTCAGAAGGACCATTTCCCATTGCCATTTATAGGTCAGGTCCTTGATACTCTCTCTGGAAAGAAATTATTTTCATTTTTTGATGGATTCAATGGCTGCAATAAGATACAGATCATCCCGGAAGACCAAGATAAAACAACCTTTACGTGTCCTTGGGGAACCTACACATATAGAGTGCTACCTTTTAGGCTCTGCAATGCACCAACAACCTTTCAAAGGGAAATTCTGGGAATCTTCTCCGACCTATTGAATGAATATCTAGAAATCTTCATGGATGATGTCATGCGGAAAGAGTTAATCTTGCAGACAAAACCAACCTCCCTAGAAGCTTAAGGCTTTCTAGTGACAAAAAAGACAATTAAGAACAATCCTTCTCTAAACATGCATTTATCATACAAAAAATCAAGTGTTTAGATCCTACCTGTAGTCCAACGTTGTTGTAGTAGTCCAGCCTCATCGATCCGGATGAGCTCCTGCTTCACTTCGAAACCTGTATTCACTAACAATCAAACGATTAAATAGCACCTGAATATCTCATAAAATAAAACATATTCAACATACAGACCAAGGAGTATATGAAACAACTCATTAATAACAAATTG
>APFE031558352.1:34176-45762 GCA_000404065.3 Pinus taeda
ATTGGCGGCCAATACGGAAGATAATTGATTGGATCGTTCGTTAGGCGCGTCAAGTCTGGTAAATCCAAAGTTACGATAAACGACAATTGCCGATTCGGATCTCTAAAACTTGGGGTCACTAAACCATCCCCAGGAGGAGGATATCCAGGATAACTTGGAATAGGAATCGCGTTCGGGATATTGTATCCTCCCAGAAAACCAGTATTAACTGGACCATACTGGGGTTGTTGAGGTTGTTGATAACTGTACCCAGGATACGGTTGATATTGGTAGGTTGGTTGCTGAGCAGCAGGACCATATTGAGGTTGGTACTGTCCCTGGTACAGTGCTTGAACAAATTGAGGTTGAAAAGTAACAACCGTACTTCCTATAGGCATCTGGACCGAAGTCTGGACCGTAGGTCCAGACTGAGGTAAAGAGATCTGAGGAACAGATGCAGGAACAGTAGAAACCGGAGCTGCTGATACTCTAGAAGAAGGTGGGGTAGATGGAGAAGATGTTGCAGTAGTTGCAGCAGACGTTTGAGGTGGAGTACAAGGTGTACTAGGCCCAGCTTGAGAAACTACAGAAGGTGCAGAAGTTGGAGCCATAGACTGGATGGGTTGCTGAGATGGACCAGTGGCCTGTCTAGGTTTGGATGATGACTGCACATTCGGTTGCAACACCTGTGGATTTTGAGAAGGATCCCACACCGAATTCATTCCAGGGTATTGACCTTGAGGATATGGAGGTCCATAACCGGGTTGAGGTTAAGATTGATAATACGGTTGACTTGAAGGTGGTTGGTAACCTTGCGGTTGATACTGGCCTTGGGGTTGATAACCCTGAGGCACATACTGGTACTAGGGTTGACCTTGAGGTACGTACAGATATTGATTCTAGGGCGCATACTGATATGAAGGTTGACCTTGGGGTACGTACTGGTACTGGGGTTGACCTTGGGGCACATATTGGGTCTCGGGTTGACCTTGAGGAATGTACTGTCCCGTCGGGATGTATTGTCCTTGAGGTTGGGCCCCAGGCGCAAATTGAGTACCTTGAGGTTGCCCCCCAGGCAGATATTGAGTACCTTGAGGTTGCCCCCCAGGCGCATATTGTGTACCTTGAGGTTGCCCCCCAGGCGATAACTGATTGCCTTGAGGTTGACCTGACATCATCAGAATTTATTCTGCACTCAGCTGACTATTACTACTACTTCCAGATAACAACTTTTGTTCGAAAGGACGAGGAGATGCTCTTGAAAAAGTACAAGAAATGGACTGATACCTAGCAAGAACAGACGGACCGTCGTATAAATAGGCTTCTGGAGATGACGGACTAGACATATATACAAGAGTAGTAAAACCTCCGGGTGGAAAAGGAATACGAGGTGGAGAAAAACTTGACACTGAATTGTCTAAAAAATTTGTTAACGAAAGATACCAAGTAGTACTTGTAGGAGGACTGTAAAATATAGATTCACGCTCTCTTAGATCGAGATTAGGTAGATCTTCAAGGTAAGAAACGCCTATCTTTTCTTCTGGAGCAAGCTCTTCAATAGCAATCAAACCAGAAGGAAGATTTTCGGTGATGACTCGTTCTACTCTAGGTGAATCAGGAACACTAGAAGTTGGAGTAACATGTTCAGATATCTGAGGTTCTTCGCCTATATCACTAGCAGATGAAACACTACCAGTAAGCTCGGAAACCGCAACAGCTTCAAGATTATAACCTGTTTCTAGATTTTGGTAATCTAGATGGACTACCAACGAAGACTCTCCTTCTTCAGGTGGACTTACTCTACTGCCACTAGGAGGAGTTACAAGGATTTTCAAACCTTCTTAATGATCCGGGACCTCTTCAGGAGGTTCACCCCGTAATCTACTGGATCTCCTTAACAAATCGGCCACGGTAACAACTTCAGGAGACTCGCCCCGAAGTCTACGGGACCGTCTCGGTGATTCAGCCACAGCTAAAAACTTTTAACTACTACACATGAAAACAAAGTAAAATCTCAAAGAAAACCACCTAAAGTCGCTAAAGAACCAATCAAATTTGAAACATACGCCTAAAGAATCTAGGGCGTCAAACCAAACAAAAACAGTAAGCTCTCTGGACCAAAAACACTAGTTGGTGATGAAATCCAACCTCGTAGGATTCAGTACAGAAATGGCGGGTGGAACAGTTACCCCGACAACCTACTTAATGAGTAGACTGGACCAATTTCCTCCACTCTAACTGTCTCGAGTGAAGTGAACCCCCCAGAAAATCCAAGTGAGTCTAGCCGACGTCTGCTCCAGGTACAGTGGGATCTTCCCTCCACCGTCACCTTTGGTAGAATCCTAAGATAATGGTCACTAAGGTCACCACCAGCAAAAAATACACCTGGGGGAACAGTCTACACTCCGACAGCACGCAAGGGCAGAGTATCAAGCTCAATCCCCTTACCATCTCCTTGACAGTAATCCAAGGTTTATCGATAAGTGACCCCTGGCTCCTCGACAATAATCCGAGGTTTACCGTTTGTAATACGTGCGTGTCTGGCGTCGTTCCCAACGAGGGAGTATTGATCCCCTCACTAGTTCGGACACGAGCTCGTGCTTCTCCTTTAAGAGGAGCTTTCCCAGAGTATAAATGCAACAGTTGGATTTATCCTACACAAGATAAGCTACTTGTTTGGTTTTGCTGTCTTGGAGAGTTAATTACTCTCCTACTCCAAGACACTAGCCTGATCTATATTGGTGCTTCAAAGCCCTAGTAAAAGAAAAGTTACTAAGTTAATTTTACTTTAAGCGTTAATTTAATGGCTTTTCTTTAAGACAAAAGGTAGTGGAGATGAAACTGATGGTGTGTAGACTCGACTCAAATCCACTAAAAAGATGCACTTAGGATGATTTACACTACTTTTCTTTTTCAATGAATTCCCTAGCTAAGAGAGTTGGAAAATGCAAAAATTGATAAAAGCAACTTTCTTAACAGACAATCAAAGAAACAATCTCTTTATCTTTTCCAAGCATACAACACATGACCACTCATTACTTGCACGAAAATTCCTTTCTCTTTCAAAAACATAAAATGCTACTTAAAACAAACTTTTCAAAGGAGATGTTTTTGTATTTTTTCCTATTTAAACAAAGCATATAAAACTATTCTAACAAAAAGCAATCTCAAAATTTATAAAAATCTATGAAACACTCACTCAAAAGCAAATCAAAAGGAAATTTACCTAAAAGCAAATCTAATGAGGCAAAATCCTACTAAGATGATTCCAGGTTGTTTTACTTGGCAACAATCAAACCAAGGACCAGCTCATGCAGAATCATAAACCAGTCAAAAACAAAAATCAAACTCTTTTGTTCTTTTTCTTAAGAATGAAATTCACAACTTCAATCAACAAGCTTCTTCGAAATTCCGCAAAGAGACAACACAAAGGTATGTTGCTCACATAGGTAGACTTTACGACAGGTCCGACTCCTAAGAAGACTGATAAAACCAGAGAGATCCAAGGTTTCACAACTTCTAAAGTCAAAATCACTACAGGACCAATGCAAAAATCAAACCCTCGGGCTAGAACTTCTATGAATTTCACTAAAAATCTTGACGCTAACGAAACAAGTTTAGGTGAAGATCTCTGACAGATAACCAGTGGATCTGGGTAGTAAAAACTAATTAAAGACAAAATCTAAGAGTAAAAATGAAAAACTTGAAATTTTCTCAATTTTTGACAGGGTACGCAGGCAACCTATTTGCACAGGTGCGTGCACGCTCTATGTACAAAGCTGCAGTGCATACATGTATGCACTGTGCTCAACTCAGAGGGTGCGTACTGCTGGAAAAACCAAGAAAAACTAAAATCGAACTTAACTCTAAGCTAACCCACCCAAATACACAGTCAAACAGCCAAAAACCAGAAAAGAAATGACTTTTCTCAGATCAAATTTTCATACAAAGGAAAAATCATTCACATTAATGGAGTCCCCAGTGGAGTCGCCAATTTGTCATGCGGAAATAGTTAATCTTGCAGACAAAACCAACCTCCCTAGAAGCTTAAGGCTTTCTAGTGACAAACAAGACAATTAAGAACAATCCTTCTCTAAACATACATTTATCATACAAGAAATCAAGTGTTTAGATCCTACCTATAGTCCAACGCTGTTGTAGTAGTCCAGCCTCGTCGATCCGGATGAGCTCCTCCTTCACTTCGAAACCTACATTCACTAACAATCAAATGATTAAATAACACTTGAATATCTCATAAAATAAAACATATTCAACATACAGACCAATGAGTATATGAAACGACTCATTAATAACAAATTGTTGAGAAGAATGGACTTATTTGTATTAATAGGAAACAAAAGAAACCATTACAACCTGAGCCTTGGTGTTGTGCAAGTTTCTCCCAGGGTCCAGCAAGAGTTTTCCTTTACTTTGATAAGCTCACCCACTTCCAAATGAAACAAGAAAGGATGGGAATCTCTCCTCACAAGCTTCTACAAGGAAGTCCTAATTCCAGCAGCATCTACCCTTTGGAATATTCAGCTTTCAACCTCCCCTCCTTCGGCCAAATGCCTGTATTTATAATGCTCTAGAGGAAGTTAATCAGGTCCACCATCAATGGGAGAAGCCCCTCTTTGGATGGGGTAGCTCCTCTCTTGATGGGATAAGTTCCTCTTTCATAGGGATACATGAACCATCTGGAGGCGCTCAATACACGTCAAACAAGCTTCTAGAATGCTCTAGAAATGACCACAAGTAACTTTTTTAAGATGAAACTCGCGCCTTTTGACCTTTACAGGAGTACGCACCCACCCCTTTACATACAGAGCGTACAAGTACGCAGGTATTATGAATTTGGGATGCGTACACGCAGGTAAGGTTGAGAGAAACTGCGTACCCAGAGATAAATATATTTTTAAAGACTTTCTCTCTTTCTTGAAGTTTGACATGGAGAGCAGAGGTATGAGGCTTGCCAAGGAGGATAGTATGACTGTTGATGGAGCCATACTAACTGCAAATAGTCATGGTGACAAATTTTAGTGTAACAGACGATTTCACACCTTATGGAGATGGTTTTGAAGCAACATTAGTCAATCTGGAAAAAGTGTTAGAACGATGTGTACAGACCAATGTTGCCTTGAGCATGGAGAAAATTCACATGATGATGACTGAAGGGATCGTGCTTGGATATTACATCTCTACTAACGAAATTAAGGTAGACCCTGCAAAAATAGAGGTAATCCTAAAAATTACAACCCCCAAAATGAAGAAAGAGGTACGTAGTTTCTTAGGGCATGCAGGGTATTACAGAATATTTATAGAAAAAATTTCAAGAATTGCATCGCCATTATTTTCCTTGCTCATGAAGGATGTTGTTTTTTTGTGGACAAGGAAGTTTGAGCAGGCCTTCTTAAAGCTGAAAGGTTGTGTATCAGCAGTCCCGATCTTTTAAGGACCTAATTGGGAACTGTCATTTGACATAGCTATGGATGCATTAGATATTGTTGTGGGTGATGTTCTGGGCCATCTGGAGGATAAGAAACCTTACGCTATTTACTACATAAGTAAAAATCTAACTCCACCTGAGCTCAACTACACAGTGACCGAGAAGGAGTTCTTAGCAGTCGTGCACACCATCAATAAATTCTGACATTACATCACCAGATATCAAGTATTTGTACACACTGACCATTCTACCATTCGTTTCTTAATGAATAAGCCAATTACAAATGGTAGGATTATATGTTGGTTATTATTGTTACAAGAATTTGATATCACTATTGTAGAAAAGCCTGGAAAAGACAATGTAGTAGTTGACTTTCTTTCTAGGCTAACTATTGATGACAGTTGCACTCCTACTAAAAATTCTTTCCCTGATGAATATCTTTTTGTTATTTCTACTCGCTCACTTTGGTATGCAGATATAGCCAATTATCTTCCTGCAGGGATGTTTCCCCAGTATTTTTCCTTCAGGGAGAAAAAGAAAATCATACAAAAAAGTGCTACATATAGCTAGATAGATGGGAACCTCTACCACATTGGACCTGATTTCCAGATCAGACGATGTGTTAGAGAGGACAAGGTCTTTGATATCTTCAAAGTCTTCCATGAGGAACCTTGCGGAGGACACTTCACAGATAAACAGACAGGATATAAAGTCCTTTCAATAGGATACTACTGGCCAACAATATTTCAGGATGCCAATAAGTTTGTGAAGGGATGTGATAGTTGTCAAAGGATGGGCCACCCACTCCAATTCGATGAGATGTTGTTACAGCCCCACATCATCATAGAACCTTTTGAGAAGTGGGCTCTAGATTTTGTAGGACCAATCAATCCTTCATCCAAATAGATATCCTACATCTTGGTCTGTACTGACTATGTCACAAAATGGGTTGAGGAGAAGGCACTAACCAGAGCCATGGAGCAAGTTGTCTTCGACTCTCTGTTCGAAGACATCTTCATCTGGTTTGGCATACCCAGGGAGATAGTCACAGACAGAGGGTCGCAATTCACATCTCATAAGATCTGGGAATTGGTCGAGAAATATAAAATCCATCACAAATTCACCACCTTACCATCCACATGGAATGGCCAGGTGGAAAGCACTAATAAATTCATTGAGGGGATCCTTACTAAGACTGTGGCCAGTCATCGAAGAAATTGGGTTGCCAAACTTCCTGAAGTGTTATGGGCATACATGACTACACAGAGTCACACCACTAGATTCTCACCATATGAACTTGTGTATGGAAAGAACCCTTTATTCCCCATTGAATTTGAAATCAAGATACTAAGGATAGGATTGCAGGTCAACTTTGATTTGAATACAACACAAAGGCAGAGATTGAACCAGCTCAATGAATTGGAGGAGAAATGGTTGGTTGCTATCCAACAAACAGAGATTATCCAACAGCAGAGGACTAAATGGCATGATAGATTTATAGAGAAGAAACAATTCCAAAAAGGAGATTAGGCTCTCTTAAACGACTCAAGGTTTAAGGGCTTCAAGGGTAATCTATGCACCAAATGGCTAGGTCCTTATGAGGTAGATGTAGTCTTTTAAAATGGGACTGTAAATTTGGTAACTATTGACAGTGCAAGGACACTATTACTTGTAAATGGGCACCATCTCCGGTTGTATCACAAACCTACCTCAAAGGGTTCATTTTTCAACATTGTCACAAATTCAGATATACAGGTTATGGGAACAGGGGAAAGCCCCCTTGTGCTACAAAAAGTTTAACTTTTCCAATGAGTGTAACAGTTGAAAACCACGTGGTGGCAGTTTTACACCGTTTCCAAAAACAAAACAAAACAATATATATATATATATATATATATATATATATATATATATATATATTATATATTATTAAATATATATATATAGATATATAAAGTCGGGTTGTGAAAAACCTTTGCAGGCAAAACATACATTTTTTTTGTAGCAGTTGAAAACAACTTGGTGGCGGCTGTTACACCCTCTGCAACAACATTTGTTATTTCAAAGTGTATCATACGAGAAGTGTTGTTACACCCTCTGTAATAGCATTTGTTCCTTTAAAGTGTATCACACGATAAGTTTTGTTACACGATATTTTGTTCTTTATTTTTTTGTAAAAATTAAATTAATATATACCATTCGTCTTGGTTGTTACACATGTAACAACCGATGACTTTTAGGAATAAAACGAGATATTTTACTGTAATAAATAGGAAAAACATCACCGTGAGCTTCATCATCATATCTATGTTAGTGTGTCCAGCTGCCCGAGTATGATTCAACATCGCGCCACCCATTACTATGCCCCACGTCACCCAAGTACGTCATAAAAAAGGCAATATTGCATTCGATTTATTCTGTAATTATGGTAAGTTAACATGTATAATTGATGGCTGAGGATGGTTGTCATAATTAAGCTGGGGGGGGAACGAATCATTTTGTGACATGATCATTGCATGATTTGTAATTATTGGGAAAATCCAACAATTAAGGCACGTGACTCAGGAGTTATTGTTACTTAATACCAAATCATACCAAAAAGGGTAAGGGAACTATTTTCGAGACCTCTCCATGACTCACTATTAAAGAAAAATTCATTAATCTATACGAACCATGCATGCCAAATCTTAATCCAAATCTGCACCTGCGCCACCCTACCACCCTATCATTTACCCCTGCTAGAAGTGTTGAATCCCTATTCAGAGTGCTCAAAGAGGAGCAAGGTAGCAGTGTAGGCTGAAATAGCTAGAGTGTGTGCCGGAGGGAAGATAAGCAAGTGAAACAACATTGAATTGTAGAAGCAATGGGTGGAGCAGCTATATGGCATGAACCAGGAACTACAGAATCCTTGGAAGGTTGTCCCAAGGCATTCCAAGTCTTCAAAGACACAGGCTGGTTTGAGTTCTTCTAGAAATTGGAAGGGTCAGACAATGGTGTGGCCATGGAATTTGTAAAGAACCTGGAAAGAAACCAGACAGAAGTTAGAGGACTAAAATTGGAGGTCATGGAAGAAGTTATTACCAGAGTAATAGGATTTCCAATAGAAGGGAAGAGATGGTTTACCAGGAAGGTTAGTGACCTGTTGCTAAGAAGGGCAGGAGAATTGATAGGCAGTCACTCCCCTGGCCATGGGCGGATGTTGCTATCTTCCTCATTAAGTACATTACTTGTGATGGAAGAGCAACAATTGTGTTTAATTATCATTTCCCATTATTGAACCATCTCTGCCATCAACAACGCATTAACATACCGTATTTCTTGCTAGGAAATATTAGACACATGGTCGCGGATGTCAAAACAGCTGCACATCCAGAAACGTGTGTTACGAACAACGACCTTATTAAAATCATTTTGCTGGATGCTTTGAGCCAACAGGGAAAAAATTGGGAAGAGTTCATGTGGAAAAGGCCTAGGACTACTTGGAGAAGGCAAAAAAAGATGGGTGGGGAAACTCTAGAGGTAACAAAGGAGCAACCACAGCCCTCGAAAGTGAGGATCATCAAGAAGTCGGTTGACAAACCAATTGGAGACAGAAGGCCGAAGTAGAGGATAAGGGTTAGTGGACACCCAGAGTCCCCATCTATGTCAATAAAGAAACAAGGAAGCAATCGAGCAGAAGGATGAGGAGCAAGCTCAGCCATCAAAATCCCCTTCACCTGGTAAGAGCGAAACCCAATCCTTGCTGTCGAAAATTGAAATTTTATAAAAAGAGATTAAGGAATTAATGGAGCAGCTGGCAGTAGGAAGGGCAGAGCCAAGAGCCCCAAGGTTGGATACTTTGGTAGAGGTTGTGGACAGGGCTAAAAGGGGATAATTCCTGGGAACTTTGTGTGTCACCTTTGCTGGTAAGTTGGTGGACGCCGAATTCAAACTTTGTGCAGTAGATACTACCTCGAGGGAGACTCAAATCGAAAATTGGGAGCTATTACACCAGAACATGTCGAGGATGTCGTTGATACATAGAAACCAGCAACCAATACATCACAATCCACAAAGAGTGATCAAGCAATGGATACACAAGAACCCTTTGTTGACACTACTATTTCACCAGGAACAACAGTGGAGAAGGAAATAAGCCAAGTGGAGGAAGAGAAAGATAATATCCAATGAGCCGATGGTCATTGTTGTTGTTACGCAAGAACCAGCAGCAAAGACCGAAGTTGGTCCGAAGGTAAATTATGAGGAAAAACCTATGGACATTACTGCTACCACACAAGAACCAACAATAAGAGTGGAGGCTAACCAGGAAAGTAAAGAAACTGTGATCAAACCCACTGACGAAGCTGTTGTTACACAAGAACGAGCAGCCGAGGTGGGATAGTCTCCCCCTCAGGAGGATGCTACACATTTAGTTGATGATGCATGTGGAATAACGTTAGGTCCTATTGAAGGATGGCATTCTAAGAAATTGTTGTTATTGGTAGAGCTACAAAAGTGGAAGCAACTGGCACTCTTTCTACAGGAGGGAGTGATTCCACTCAATGTGCATGTTGACACCTAATCTTCATGATTGGGTGAATTTTATGTAAATAAATAAATTAGGAATGTGAACAGTCATCGGGAGATGAACTGAACAATCACTCCTTTTGTATATAACAATGACCTACCTATGGAATAATAGACGAATCAATTGTTTGTTTTGTGGAGTTACTACCTGGCCTGACATGGTATCAGAGCCAGCTCCTTGTTTTGGCTATTATGCTCCTGTAACTCCTCTGTCCTGGCCTCAGCCTCTGCCTCTGCCTTATTCCCCTCTGTCCTGAAATAGCCTGCCTCTACCATATTCCTTTCTAGCACTACGCATCTATCCATACTGTCCAGACAGAAGCGCTGTACCATTCCTGTTTTAGCGCCGATGACTGAGTGGTGTATGCTGAAGGAATCTGCGTTGAATACGCTAGTCAATTGAATATGTTGGTTGCTAAAACATCTTTGTTGTGACTATCGATGGCGTGGGAATCAGTCTCAGGATTCTGTTCGTTTCCATATATCTTGAATTTTTATTATTTACCTTCGCCTTTACACTGCATAGGTTCCTAGCGTATTGTTTCCCTTACCATTACGCTGCATGACTCCCTAGGGTTTGTCAGCATAGACGTTTTAAAGTTTTTTTGCATCTTTACACTCAAGATAATCGCTGCATAAGTTCAAAATTTTTTTGTGTCTACTCTGAAATTCGCTCCTGGCGGTCTCTGCGTTTCTTCCTGGTATCAACATTTGTATTGAATGCAGAATGGTGTCAGACATTTGTATTGAACTGCATTTGAATGCTATTGCACTGTGCTTTGGTATTGAACAACGTACAAGTTGGTATTGAACTGCATTTGAATGGTATTGAACAATGTACAAATGCTGTCCTATTGAACGGTGCCTTGGTATTAACGTTGTCGTATTGAACGGTGCTTTGGTATTGAACAACGTACAAGTTGGTATTGAACTGCATTTGAATGGTATTAAATTGCGTTGAATGGATTTTTAACACAACGTTTGTTGCTCATAATCGACTGGAGGTCTATATTATTGCTGCACATGGTATAATCCAGTGGTTTTAACGCTATCCCATTGCACTATGTGGTTCAATAGTATTTAAGGACTGCATTTGAATCTGTCCAGTGAATGGTCTATGGCATATATATTAAATGGTTTTCATTTGTGTGTAGAGATCTTGTTTAAAAGAAAAGAAAAAAGGGGGAGGTAATATGGAAATATTATATGAGGATATTTTATAAAATTTGGAGACATTTGAAGAAAACATAGTGCATAAAGTATTTGAAATCTTTTTGCCTTTTTAAGTACATTTTCATTGTATATTAGCAGAAGTATTTTTTCTATCAGCAGAAGTTTTTTTTACAGAATGCATTCAATCATCTCTATGGTAGGAATAGTTCTCATTGGCAAGGAGAACTATCCTGATTGGTGCGCGATGATACAATACACCCTCATCTTCAATGAGTTGTGGAAAGGAGTGTGTGTAAGAGAAGGAGACAGTGACCCAGAAAAGCCTACCTCAGACAAAGAGCTCGCCATTTGGGAAAACAAGAACAACAAATCTTATGCATTAATCGCAGCATCTGTAAATAAAGAGGTGAGTCGCCATATTT
>APFE031558352.1:74351-107057 GCA_000404065.3 Pinus taeda
AATACAGAGATGCGATAACCATAAATAAAGAGATGCAGCAGAAATAACACTTCATTTCATTAATGGAAAATACCGAAATATGCTTACAACCAGAATTGGAGATAAACCAGCTAGGACTATGGAAGCTTATCTCTGAGAAGAGATGTGCGGCTACATGTCTCTGAACTGTTCCCAACTTGTGTTACAATGAGGCTCGAAGGCCTATTTATTATTGAGAAATAATGGAAAACCCTTCACATTCCAAAACCGACCCTTAGAAGATGAAACACCAAACTATGGGCCCCGTTTGGGTAAATTGGTACATCAATTTTCCCGGGGTCGTAACTTTGGCATACGATCTCCGTTTGACACGCATGATAGCCCGTTGGAAAGATCTCTCCGAGGAATATGACGGGAAAGACGATTTTTTAGGGCCTCAAAATGGCTCCGAAAGTTCAGGACCCGAAAAACTGCTAAAAATAGTAAATTGCGCTATAATTAAGGAAACTGAAAATGTTGAGGTGGGGGTCCAGGTGGACTTGGCAGGTGGCCACCAATATCCACCTGGATCAGATCTCCACCACCTACTACTGACATATCACACAACCACAAGCTCTATGGTGGCATGCAGTTGCACCTGTTCTTGATTCTTTGATGGGTAAGATATATTGAAAATTTTGTTATTCAAAGGTGAAACGCATAACTTATTTGTTGTTGCAGGCTCTTCATTTGAGTTTTATTGTGATAGAAACAATGAAGACTTTATGAAAGAGCTTGTTTATCACATTACATAGCACATATTTTTATACAAAATCCAGTTACAAAAGTTTTACGAACTATCATTAATTTTTTATCTAATTCCAATGATTATTGTTGTCTAACATTGATTAACTCACTGCCGACTATCACCGTCATATGATCAGGCATGATTAATGTTCTAACACCTTCCCTTAATCACGAAGACCTAAACTTTAACTTACTTGCTGGTCTAAGTCTCAACTAGCCTTACAACAAAACATTTCATTTTAGCCTTCTTACTAAAGGGTCCATGCTTGTTCATTTGTTGGTGCAGTTTCATCTTCACATTTCTCTCTTTCTTTATGAGCTCATTCAACTGATCTTTTCTTATGTAATTAACATCAACAACCTCTTCTGGATTGGGATGCAAGGCAAGATCTTGAAGAAGGCAATATAATTCATGATCTCCCCACTTTCTACGAGGAGCCACCAAAATGCACTCATCTTTGAACATGAGCGGCCTCTGAACATCCATGGTCGTATCTGCAACTATCTCATCCATCTTAGAAGCGGATCCAAGGACAGGAATTTTTTTCTCTCATGTGCAATGGACTCCATCTCTTGATATTTAGGCTCAATAGTGCACAATCACAATATAACTCCATGTTTCACGAAACAAATTTACAAACAATAACATTAAACCATCAAATTTACGCAAGCAGCCGCAATTCTCACTTCAAAATTAAACGCTCTCTCCACTGAATGGGCCTTTGCCTCGACTACAATTAAACACATAGATTCCACAGTTGGACAGGCTTACTCTGCTTCCAGCCTCGCAACCCTCACAAATCTCAGCCTTTTGGATGCTCACAAGCCTCAATGAGCAGCTCAACGGCTCCTACTTACCACTCAATCACATAATGCCATCGGCCCCAGCAGCCACACACGCACCCGCGACCACGCTATGTGGTCTATTAGCCTCTTGCCACCAAATTTTAAAAAAAATGCTTAGAACTCTAGCAAAAATAAACAAATCATGGGAAACTATCACTAGTTCAACACGCCCTCAACAAGAGTCATCCTTCGCACAACAAGGGATTGTTCTACCTTCTTGCCCGTGCTATGCTTTGAAGCTTTCAGAACCTACAACTAATAGTCCTCCAAAAGCAACGGGTTCTCTTTGTTACCCAAATACAAGAAAATGAGTATGAACAACGAGTCTCACCCCTCCAAAGCTTAATTGAAATCTCGCCACACAACTCAGTGCCAAACTGCACAATGCCTCCAAAACTACGGACTCCAAGAATGCACTTAAGAAGCAAGAAGGCACTCAATCTTTTGATTTAATTCCAGATACTCACCAAGCAATGGTGATTTAGCGCACCAGTACCGCACACCCAACCACTTCATATGATCGGCTCTCTACATTCTCCACGCACAACAGATATTGCAACACTTCTGTGTGGCAAATACAACATCACACACCAAGGTTAGCACAATTCCAACATCAAGAAATTAGAACCTTCAGTTGTGTGTTTGATCCACGCATTCGCTACATGCTCTCACCTGGTTCACAACAGTGTAGCAAGGCAAGGCCAATGCTCCTCACACACTCAGGGAGGAAAGCCTCAGCTCACCTGAGCTCCGATACCATGACAAAAACACTAAAGACACTATGAAAGAGCTTGTTTTTTGCATTACATAGCACATATATTTATACAGAACCCAACTACAAAAATTTTAATAACTATCTTTAACTTCTTATCTAATTCTGATGATTATTGCTGACTCACATTGACGACATGCTGACTCGATGCCGACTATCATCCATATATGATCATGCCGACTATCATCCTCATACAATCAGGCGTGATTAATGTTCTAACATCTTGGACCTCTACAGCTTCAATTTTTCTTTTGCTTGGACCTCTGCAACTTTAGTTTTTCTTTAGTCGGGCCTGTCTGTGGGCAGGGGGAGCTATCAGTGGGAGTGGAGACTCAACTTAAATCAACCCATTCCCAATTTCTCTGTCTCTTTGTCTCTGTTATAGGTCACATAATTCTTTATTGCACTCTATTACTATCCTCCTTTAGTCATCTCGATAATAACCTGTTGATTGAACCCAAAAACATTTAGATGCTTTTTCCTTTTCTAGGTCAATGTCAATGTAAGGGATTGTGTACATTCCAGCTATTTGAGTCCCCTCTACAACAACTAAACCAATGTTGTCAAGCCTTGATATACTTTCAGTATATTCCTCTTATACTTTCAATATATTCCTCTTAAACTGAGCTCCTTGAATTCTTCTGAAACAAAATGATTTCCTAGGTAACCTTGAGTCTAAATTATTTGTCTAAATTATTTGCTAGGTAACCTTGAGTCTGATCTACCGGGTCATAAAGATTTTTTTGTCTCTTCAGTTGGAAGACACGGGAGAACACATAGGCTACAACCTTGAAAGGGATAATTCTGATTTTCCAACATGCCATTCCATGTGTGTAAAGTGCAGCATAGCTGGGAAATATAGGCCCATAACAACCATCAATAATAATCGTGAGTTGACAACAGTAACAACATTATAAAAAGCTTGTTCTTTCTTCCGCTGAGTAACACCACCCATAAAAAAGGCAACAAGCACAAACAACATGTTTGCCAAGACAAAACCAAGTAAAATATCGTTGCACAATGCGAATCATTCTATTATCAAAAGTATATAATGAGATGATCATCTCAGACGTGTTTCCAATTGTATCATTCAGAAGGCTTCCAACTGTGGGACTAATGAAAAATGCTTGCTGCTCTCCTGGAAAACCTAGTCGCTCAGGGAAAGGTGTTATGTCCCACCAATTGAACAAGAAAACCCATCAATGTTCTTCGTTTTAAAAATGAGCTAAATTCACAAATTCGCTTGATTTTGTTTGAGTGTAATTTTAGACAGCAAAGGATGGCCATAAAAGCAAGCTTGTATGTTCAACCAGGTATTGTGCAAATGCTGAGCTTTTAACTACCTTCTTCATGACCCGAAGCAGCAACAACTTAGTTTAAAAGTCTAAAATAGATGAACCATAAAAGCTCAACAATAAATTTCCTGCTATATATCTGAGAATCCTCAGAGGAATTCAATCGAGCTGCCAGAAGACGAAGTATCCATATTCGATTAATTTGAAAATGGAGTGAATCAATCCCAAACATTTAATCAAAAGAGAGGTATACCGACGAGCTATTTGTTCCAAACACTGTGAATGTGTTTCCCAAAGAGACTATTTGATATAATACCATAAACATCACCACTAAATCCATGTCTAGCCTCCCGTATTTTGTCAAAACCTTCCAATCTTCTTCTAAAATCCGACATTTTGCCTATATATCGACAAGGGCACTTTCTACGAAGACATTTATAGCCCATACAATTTAGATGATTTGAGAGTGGATCTGCTTCCTCTGTTCAACAATAACTAGAGCACTGCAAACACTGAAAATGCTAGAGTAGGTGAACTGAAAGGGTTTCATACCAATTCGCTGCATTTGTTGAAAGAGCTTTTAGAGCATCCTCACTTTGCAGATTATGGGCATATATTGTTCAATTCAAAGGAGGACAAATGCATCCATTGTGTGTTAATCTAATAGTGCACAGCAACATAGAACAAATACAAGCACAACATATTAAAATCATACACTAAAGACACAATCGTTTAACGTGGTTCACCCAACCAATCTGGGCTACGTCCACCAAACAGAGGCATCGGCAATCTTTATTATTAATCAGGAGATTACAAGATAATCATTTTCCTCACAAACTCTCACTCTTCCAATATCTGTACGAGCATATATTTTATAGCCAAAGGAATCTAACTGACTCATAAATCCTCTCACAATAAATATAGGATACATTAACTCTTTCCCAACTAACTGGAGCTAATATAGCAACAAATCCTATTTTTGTCACACATTTGAGATTTTTGCCTAATTTATGAAAATAGAAAATCTCAACAATCTCCACCTTGACAACAATTAGCCTGATACCCTGTTTGTTTATTAGTTTTATCTTTTTCGCAAGCCAAGAGAAGCCAAACACCAACGTAGCTTCTCTAACAAAACTGGTTTCGTGAACATGTCTGAACAATTCTCCTTTGTATGCACTTTTTCAAGAGAGACTCCCCTTTCAGTGAAATCCTGTCTTACAAAATGGTACTTGATAAGTATATGCTTTGATTTACTATGATAGGCCGGATTCTTAGCCAAATTTATTGCACTTTGATTGTCACAAAATAAATTGATGTTGTTGTGCAACCTACCAAATTCACCAAACAAACCTTTCAACCAAATCGCTTCTTTGCAAGCATGAGAAGCAGCAATGTATTCCGCCTCAGTAGTGGATAAAGAAACAATGTTTTGTAGCTTTAACATCTAGCTAATAGCTCCACCTACAAGAGTAAAGACATACCGTGAAGTTGACCTTCTCTTATCCAAATCACCTGCAAAATCAGAATCAACATACCCGCAAACAAATTCACTACTCTTATTGTAAGTGATACAATAACTACTTGTGCCTGTCAAATACCGAAGCACCCATTTCACTGCTGACCAGTGTTCTTTTGATGCGGGAGCAACCAGCAACAAGGCAGAGCGAAGTGTACGTGGACAGCAAAGCTGAATCAAAGGAGAAAAATAGGAAAATCTACTTTAAAACAGAGTTAAAACCGATTTAAAGCAATTAAAGAAAAAAGTAAAGAGAGAATGGATAAGTCTCGATAGACTTCCTATTGTCAACAGCCATGCACGCTTTTTGAAGAGCTTTTGTGGAGAAAAATCAGGAAAAGATAAGATCAGTGCTTCCTAAGACTTCTTATATAAATGTAATGCAATAGGGGTGTAATAGATATCTTATTTTGTGAGGAAAATTGTGAGTGGGCAAGATGTAGCCCAGTGTGAATTCGTTTTTAAGGCTGAAAGGCCTTAATTTTGTAACTATTCCGTAAATATATAAAAATGTGTTCAGTGTTAATTGTGTGCGCGCGTTCCCGTATTGTAAGTGTTTTGCGTGTCAACGCAGCTTTGATTTTACTGTATGTCCACTATTGTGTTTGCTGCGTTTATTGTCGAATTGCCAGTGAACGAACTCCCCTTTCCATTTTCTGCTGGTTTTTTTCAGACCGCTGCTGCGCGTATATTCCCCACAAGAAAATGAGCTCCTTAGATCTTGTTGCAGATGAGGAGAATATCAAGAGCGCAACTGCCTGTAATAAAACCGCATCATTGTCTCCGCGCATGGCTCTTCGCAAGGGTTTGTCCTCCGTAGTGGCCTCCACGTCCATACTAAAGAGATCGTGGTCCTCGGACTCTTGTCACGCAGCAGATCCAAGGCTTGTGTTTGCGCTCCCACCATGCACCTCGGTTCCTTCCGGTGACGTCTTCATCGATAGGCTGCGCTTCGTCGTTCCAATGATGCACCTCTCTCTCTCCAACTTTAACATAGCTGTACCTCTTTCCCCTTCTGTTCGCATTCTTCTTTCTTCTCTCAGGAATCCTTTCCCTGCTCTAATACCAGAATAATTTCTGGCAGGGAGCGATGCTAGAATAATTGTTATGAAATTTCCTCTCGCCATTTGGGAAAATTCAGTGGTATTTTGTTAAATTATATGCATGCGTCCAATAGTAATTCACTGTCTATTAAAAGGAGTTGAATCACTTTTTATCCGCGGCTTGATGCTTTACTTTGTGTGTTAGAATAATTCAGATTGTTGTCTTTTAATTGTTACGCTGCAGCTCTCCGATTTCATGGATATATGTCAGAGTAAAAGTCTGTTATGTAGAGTAAATTCAATAAATTAATTTCACTGTGTGTTGGAGGGCGAAATCGCCTTCCTGTTCTCCACTTCACTACTATAGAATAGTTGATGTTTCAGGCAAATAGTATGACACAGACACGGTGGAAGCAGAGCTACCATGGGCGCAATGTAACTGCAATTGAGCTAACATTATAAGGACGGTTAGGTGCCTGGATACAGTTATTTGGAGGGAGCAGGGAGCTACCGTATAGAGGGTTGAATTGTCATATAAATTGGTTTAAAAAAATTACAGTAACGAGGATTGACACCGTGCTGGCAGAGTTTGGAAGACATTTTTTGTTTATTTAATTGTAGTTCTGACATGGATGACCTAGCCCAGAGGTTGCATGTTGAGAATTTTGGAGTGCGTGGTGCTTAAATTGGCATGGTAATTGTTGTATATGATTGTAAATGATTTTCCGATATTTGATTTAATTAATCCCCTTCCTAGTCGCATTGTAATGAGTTCCGATGCGCTATTGGATGTGTGACTGCGTGTTCTTCCATTCCGGCCAAGACAGAGTATACACGTTGGAGTTCTTTATGGTTTTGATTGAATAATGACAGCTATGCGTGGATAGAACGTTGTGCGTTCAATAGGTGGAATTTGCCGGACATTGAGTTCTGATTTGGTTGATAGATAAAATGCATTCACATATGGAACGACGAGGATCGAGAGAGAGAGAGGCGCATCATTGGAACGACGAAGCGCAGCCTGTCGATGAAGACGGCACCAGAAGGAACCGAGGTGCATGGTGGGAGCGCAAACACAAGCCTTGGATCTGCTGCGCGACAAGAGTCCGAGGACCACGGCGCGACAAGAGTCCGAGGACCACGATCTCTTCAGTATGGACGTGGAGGCCACTACGGAGGACAAACCCTTGCGGAGAGCCATGCGCGGAGACAACGATGCGGTTTTATTACAGGCAGTTGCGCTCTTGATATTCTCCTCATCTGCAACAAGATCTAAGGAGCTCATTTTCTTGTGGGGAATATACGCGCAACAGCAGTCTGAAAAAAACCAGCAGAAAATGGAAAGGGGAGTTCGTTCACTGGCAATTCTACAATAAACGCAACAAACACAATAGTGGACATACAGTAAAATCAAAGCTGCGTTGACACGCAAAACACTTACAATACGGGAACACGCGCACACAATTAACACTGAACACATTTTTATATATTTACGGAATAGTTACAAAATTAAGGCCTTTCAACCTTAAAAACGAATTCACACTGGGCTACATCTTTCCCACTCACAATTTTCCTCACAAAATAAGATATCTATTACACCCCTATTGCATTACATTTATATAAGAAGTCTTAGGAAGCACCGATCTTATCTTTTCCTGATTTTTCTCCACAAAAGCTCTTCAAAAAGCGTGCATGGCTGTTGACAACAGGAATTCTATCGAGACTTATCCATTCTCTCTTTACTTTTTTCTTTAATTCCTTTAAATCGGTTTTAACTCTGTTTTAAAGTAGATTTTCCTATTTTTCTCCTTTGATTCAGCTTTGCTGTCCACGTACACTTCGCTCTGCCTTGTTGCTGGTTGCTCTCGCATCAGACTCTCGAGGCACAAAAATTTATGACCTCCTGGTCATATGCTTCTCCTGGTCTTCGTAATATCTTTAACTTGTGAGCTGCAATCAACCTCTGCAACAGCAAGTCCTCCTTGCTGCCTCTTACCTCACCAAGCTCTCCTCTGGCCTTGGTCTTTTGGTAAACTCTCTAGGCTATTGCAATCTTCTCACCTTCCTCTACTGCTACCTACACAAAATATAAAGACCATACCTATTCCTACTTCATTAAAAACTGTACCTCTTTCCGCAGAATCTTTTACTGCTCTGATACCAACCTGATGAATTTGGGATTTTGGCCAACCCCCAAAATCTCATTTTCATCATCTTTACTCGGATTTTCCATATACCTGCTGACAACCCCAACTGCATGTGAAATATCTGGTCGAGTACAAACCATCACATACATTAAACACCCTACTACATTGGCATATGGAATTCGAGACATATAATCCTTTTCTTCATATGTATTAGGACATAAACTCGAAGAAAGCTTGAAATGGGAAGCGAAAGGGACTGACACAGGATTCACATTATTCATACCAAACCTCAAAAGTATTTTCTCAATATACTTCTGTTGTGATAGGCATAGCTTACCATTGCTCCTGTCTCTGAAAATCTCCATGTCCAAAATCTGTATTGCTGCTCCTAGATCTTTCATATCAAATGTCCTTGCCATCTGAGCCTTCAACCTGTTGATTTCTTCTATGCTTTTGCTTGCTAAAAGCATATCGTCAACATACAATACCAAGATAATGAATATGCCATTATTTAATTGTTTAAAATAAACACAATGATCATATTCACTTCTAACATATTTCTGACTCAACATGAAAGAATCAAACTTCTTATACCACTGCCGAGGCGACTGTTCAGGCCATATAATGACCTCTTGAGCCTGCAGACAAATTTCTCATTGCGATGCTGAACAAACCCTTCGGTTGTTCCATATAAATTTCCTCATCTAAGTCTCCATGTAGAAATGCAGTCTTAACATTTAATTTCTGCAACTCCAAATCAAGCAAAGCCACTAATGCTAACACAATTCTAGTTGAAACAATTTTAACCATTGGTGAAAAAATCTCATGAAAGTCAATGCAGGCTTTCTGAGAAAACCCTTTTGCAACCAGCCTCGCTTTGTACCTGTCTTCCGTATCATTCACACCCTGTTTCAGCTTGAAATCCCATTTACACCCTACAGTTTTCCTGTCTTTCGGAAGCTCAACCAGATCCCATGTGCCATTCTTACCTAAGGCCATCATTTCATCCTTCATGGTTGCTTTCCACTTGCCACTTTTCGAACATTCTATTGCTTCCTGATAGCACAGAGGTTCATCGTCATTAGCAGTAAATGCAACTGAAGTAACATAATCATCATACCTTCTCGGTGGCCGTTTGATTCTTGTCGACCTCCTTAAGGATGTTTCTGGTGCTTCCTTGATTGGCTGACTACCATCTGTAGGAACTTCTTGATGATCAATATCGGAGACCTGTTCATGATCTATACCTGAACCCTCTTCATATTCTGATTCTGAAACCTGTTCATGACTAGTATATGAACTACGGTCATCATGACTATCATTAGAAATGCTATCAAACTAAATGTGTTGAAAGTCAGATACATCATCCTGTTTCAATCTACTATCTACATCTAATTGTACAAGAGAGGATTCATTAAACTTTACACCTCTGTTGATGATGATTTTGCGGGTAGTAGGATCCCACAATCTATATCCCTTTGTTCCAACACCATACCCAACAAAGATATACCTTTTAGACTTTTGATCTAATTTAGTTCGCTGATGTTTAGGCACTAGAGCATATGCATCACAACCAAACACTCTGAGTTTAGAATAGTCACAAGGGTGTCCTTTCCATACCTCTTGAGGAATCTTGCAGCCTATCGCCGTCGATGGAGATCGATTTATCACATAACAAGCTGTTGTCACTGCTTTTGTCCACAACTCCTTTTGCAACCCAGCGTTACTCAACATACTGCTTGCTCTCTCTAGAAGAGTCCTATTCATGCGTTCAACAACTCCATTTTGCTGAGGAGTATAAATCGTCATCTTATGTCTCTCGATCCCTGCATCCTTGCAATAGATGTCAAACTCCTTGGAAGTAAACTCACCACCATTGTCAATTATTGAACTTTTTATTGTTCTACCATTGCTATTTTCTACCAATGCTCTAAACTACTTGAAAACTGAAAAAACATCAGACTTCCTTTTCAACATGTAGACCCACACTTTCCTAGAAAATTCATCAATAAACGATACAAAATATGATGAGCCACCATATGAGGTTGTAGGGGCTGGACCTCAGACATCTGAATGGATATAATCAAGTATTCTTTACTAGTATGTTTGCTTGTTTTAAACTTTTGTTTACTTTGTTTTCCAAACAGATAATGCTTACATAAATCTAACTTTCCAGACTTTAGATTTGGAAGTAACTTGCGATCAGCCAAAATTTTTAACCCTCTTTCACTCATATGCCCCAATCTTTGATGCCATAAGTGAATGGAAATACTGTCATGTTCAGACACCGTAGACACATAATCTGACCCTGTACCTCCTTCTAACTGAAATAGATTTCCTACCTTCTTAGCTTTCATAACTAGTAAAATACTTTTGTAAATTTTCATTAATCCACCTTGAATTACAGTTTTATATCCATTTGAATCAAGTGCTCCTAATGAAATCAATTTTTTCCTTCAATCTGGCACATGCCTCACATCAGTTAACATTTTAGTTGTCCCATCAAACATTTGCAGTTGTATACTCCCAATCCCCACAATATTACATGTTACATCATTACCCATGTACACAGCTCCATCATTAATTGATTTATATGTCTTAAACCATTCTTTATGGATACACATGTGGTTTGATGCACCGGAATCTAACAACCAATGTTGATCATGATTTGACACATTAACTGATAATACTTCATCACTCATACCTGAACCAGAGGTCGAATCTGTATCTGTCATATTTGCCTCCTTCTTCTCTGTTGAATAATTTTCTTTAGAAGTTTGCTGCTGTCGCTTCCAACAATCCTTCTCTAAATGCCCTGATTTGCCACAAAACCAACACTTTAGCTTACTCTTCTTCCCTTCCGACTTTGAACGTGAGTCGCTCGGCCTCCTGGAGCGTCTTTCTTTCGAACAACCTCTAACCATCATAGCTTCTGATGTAGAGGTTTCTGAATGCGACCTTCTCCTTGTTTCTTCCGATAATAAGGATGCAACTACATCATCAAACTCAATAGTTTCTGATGAACTAAGACTTATAGAAGTAACAAAATGATCCCATGACTTGGGCAACGAGAACAATAAAGTAATAGCTTTATCCTTGGATTGAATTTTTACTTCTATACTTTGTAATTGCACAAGAAGAGTATTAAAAGAATTTAAATGATCAGTAATCGATGTACCTTCCTTCCTTCGCAAACTGTACAACTGTCGCTTCAAGAGAATCCTATTGGTTAAGGATTTGGTCATGTACAATTTCTCCAGTTTCGTCCACAAACCAGCAGCTTTTGTCTCCGACACGATATTAAATAGGACATCATCCGCCAGACACAGTCGAATAGCACTTATTGCTCTTTCATCCATCTCAGCCCACTCATTATCTGTGATATTGTAAGGCTTTTTGGATTTGCCCAACGACGCCTTTGCCACACCATGTTGGACAAGCAAATCGTACATCTTCACCTTCTAGATCTCAAAATTATTTTTGCCATTAAACTTCTCAATTTCAAACCGGGCACTCTGAGTTTTCACCATTTTGTATCAACCAAAAAACAATAATCTCCAAATCCAACTTTTAAATACCAGAAATATATTAAAAAGAAAATTGCCTATGCCTTATATGCCTTTGCTTTCAAAAAGCAATTTTTTTTTTCTTTTGCTGTGCAAATTCCGCATCGATGCCAAAACAAAAGACTCAGAATAAAATCTTTTCTAAAAAAATCCACTTATACATACTCCATTTCATTCAGGTTTCTTAACAAAAATAATACATCACAGAAGAAAGTATCATACCATGTGTAACCCAGGAAACCACACCATTGCGGATCACAGTAAAATGCATACCTAACAAATGATAATATATCGATCGAACAACGCTCCTTTCAGTGGCGAACATCGCTATATTCAGTGGCAAACAACGCTATATTCCATGGCAAACAGTGCTATATTCAGTGGCGAACAACACTATATTCCGTGGCGAACAACACTATATTCCATGGCAAACAACGCTATATTCAATGGCTATAAATCCCCACGCAAAACCAATTACACGGGTTTTCCACGATGGGCTCTCTCAGCTCAATCCATGATACACTGCACAAAGCATCCTTCACCGCCTCCCATACGGTCTCCACGAAGGTATGTATATATATATCACCGCAGATGCAAGGCAGTGTAGTATATATCAGCGCAGACACAAGCCGATTCACGCACCAGTCACATACAATGCCAAAACTCCATAACAAATAAAGCAAAGAAACTCCTTCCAAAGAAAAAATTTCTTTAAAAAAATGAAAAAATTCATTTCTGAGATGAATCGACCGCTTACTCTAAATCATATTCAGCTCTAGTAAACCTGCCATTGTCGTTCTCACGAGTCAAATATATTTCTCTGCATCGAAATGGGGGACCCCGAGATCTTCATCCCATATGAAAACATATTCATATGAAGCCACCACGTCCGAATGAAGAAACCGCTTAGAAAACCACCATTTGTTAGAGTGAACGGTGTATACCTCCACACAGGCTCAACAATCTCCACACAGGCTCAACAATCTATACGCACCAACAACTGATTGAATGCACCAGCAGCCAAGGGAGTATACGCACTACCTCCACGCAGGTAATACACAACTCAATCACACAGCTCAGCCGTTCCGCCTTTGGGCCCGTCACTCCTCTGCTGCACACTCCTCCAACATGCTCTGATACCACTTGTTAGAGGCAAAGGTGTGCAACAGACATAAATTATACACAGCAATAAAATCATGCACAGAAGACACAAAAAATTAACGTGGTTCACCCAACCAATCTGGGCTACGTCGACCAAACATAGGCATCGGCAATTCTTTATTATCAAACAGGAGATTACAAAAAATTAATTTCCTCACAAACTCTCTCACCCAAAAACAATCCGTATGGATACCTGTTTTATAGCTAGGAGAATCTAACTGCCTCATAAATCCTCTCACATCAAATATAGGATGCATTAACTCTCTCCCAACAACCTCGAGCTAATCTAGCAACAAATTCCTATTGTTGTCACACACTGAGATTTTTGCCTATTTTAATGAAACAGAAAATCTCAACACAAAGGTAACCAATTAAGCTCATTTTTGTTTTCTCAATAGCAAAGTAACTAATTAAGCTCACCTTTAGAACTATATAGAACTAGTTATATACCACCAACTTTAGTATTAATCTGCATAATAAGATGTGAAGAATGGTTTACAGATATATAGAGCTGGTTATATACCACAAACTTCAGTATTAATCTGCACAATAAGATGTAGAGAATGGCTTACAGATATACATACAATTCATATAGAATGAGTTACATACCACCATCCTCAATGTTAATCTGCATAATAGGATATTTATAAAACATTCATAATAAAACTAAACCTTCATACTTTATCGAAACATTCATCTACGCAAGGGATTCATAAAACCTTTATAACAATAAGTAGTATAGGAAAACCAAATCTCTATACTTTACCTACCAATATGGCTGCTGCTATACAAACCATCTTACATGAAAAGTGGTTTACAGACTCTTAGATAGGAATACAATTAATATTGAACGAAATATGCACCAATGGCCTTAACATTAATCTGCATAACAAGACATTCATAAAATATTCATTCTAAAAGTATTATATAGAAACTAGTTTTTCATGCTTTATCTAACAACTTACAATAGGGTGAACAATATCTACCCTATTATGATTCGTAATATACAAAATATGAAAAATGACATACAAACACTTAAATATGTATTCAATTCATATAAAACGACCTGTGTACCACAAGCCTTAACATTAAATACTAGCAGTATGATATTAACCTCCCAGCCACAAGGCCGTCATACTTCATCCACCAACCTACAGCTGCAGGTAACATGATTTAGAATTATTGAAACAACATTTATACATGTCCATGACTCTAGAGTTATGTACACAGTCATGAAAAATACAATAGATACATGTCAGATTTAGCTATATACATTTGATCGGTTTACACAAGTTGATTAGAAAGAGAAAAACAAGGTCTGGAACAAATGGAAACGTACATGAACTTGTCATAATAGCATTGTGTATAAGCAAAAAAGAGAATAAACAGTAAAATAAATTATTCTCTTTAAATTAAACAATGGAACAAATGAGCAAAGGGGCTAGGCATATTGTCCATTGGATGTCTTTTTTTTTTAGTTTTTGGAGGAGAACTTTTCATTGGGCTTGCTTCCAATCACTGAAATTTTATTAAGAATATTGACTTATTCGAATTTTTTTAATTAAAGTCGAGCAAAACCTAAAATTCAAGTGTGAATGAGCGATTGATAAAGCAATAAACCACACGACATGTGAAGACTGTCAAAGCTAATAAGTAACTCAAAAATGCATATTAATTTTGAAGTCGTCAGAAACAAAAACATTATCACAGTCTGGTAGCATGATTCACATTCCATAATTCTAATTGCCACAGGGTCTTCTATATTATAATTATTTACAACGATTATCGATCTAAGCTTACATCCTTCTAATCAAACTCTTCCCATCTCTTCGACTTTCGCAATAATGCATATGCGGCCGAAGCGAACTGCTCAGAAAGCCTCTCCATTCTCTTGCGCAGAGCTAAATCTGACTCGGTTTCTCTGCATAAAGTGGGGTTACAGGTAGCCCTCAAACCCCCTGTTAACTATGTGGAAAGAATATAACACAACCCAACAATCACGAGGTTAGAAGAGCGACCTTGGGAGGATTCACACCATCATGTTTCGATATCTGATTCGGACATGATGCCTCTTCAAATCCTGTCACCTGACATACATGAAATCATTTCCTCGCCATATACGACTATCCAACTTTTGGATTTGGAAGGAAACTGGGGCAATATTCCACAAACATTGCTCCCCGATATTTCTGTCATGACAAGCATCATGGAAAACATACAGAGTGGAGCCAATCACAATCCTGAGGATATTGTGAGCTTCACCTACCAATTTAGTGACTTCTGTGATGTTTTTTATTGGTCTTATGAGGAAATTCATGGCATAGACCCTTGTAATGTCAAGCATGAGATCGAGAAACATCGAGCGTTCTTTTTATGGTATTTTTCTTGATCGTTAGCACGAAAAGCCTCGAGTCTTTTTCTTTGGGCTCATTAAACTACTACAAAGACGAATAGAGCACTATTAGGGATATTTTATTACTCTTTAAAAAATATAAACATCCCCGAGTTTTCATCGTTAAGCTCGTTAAAATCTATCTAACAATGGTAGAGCACTTTTGGAGACATTTTATTGCTCTTTAAAAATATAAACATCTCAGATTTTTTGTAGTAGGGCTCGTTAAACATCCATACCACAATCAGTAAAGCACTTTTAGGGATATTTTATCGCTCTTTCAACAATATAAACATCCCCGAGTTTTTCATCATTTGTATTCGTTAAATATATGCAAACGATGCTCTGAGCACCTCTTTTTTGATCTTATTCCAGCTCATAAACTGAAAAAGACCAATGGAGCATCCTTTTTAGGCACTTTTTTCTTGCTCTTTAAACTGAAAAAATCCTGAGCTGTGCCTTGCTACTCGTTAAACATGCTAAAGATGACCTGAGCATTCTTTCACGTACTTTTTCTTGCTCATTAAAAAATGAAAAATCTCGAGTTTTTGTTACTGAGCTCGTTAAAGTGTCACGACAAAACACGAGTTTAGTCCATCACCTCGTACTCGTAACAAAATGAGGTCGACATCTATTGCAAAAAGGTTTCTCTTTATCCAAGTTCAATAGATTAAAATACAGAAAAGTAACCGATCCGGGTATACTATTAACCTTTTGTCACCCCCGGTTAACAACTATGACAAAGGGACCACCATGGAGTCTCTCTTTATGATCTTTTCAAACTCTCTAAATATGAAAAGACCACCGAGTTGTCTAGTCTAGACTCTTTAAATACACAGACAAGATATAGAGTTGTTCCTTTTACAATACTTTTCAGACTCTTAAAAGATGAAGAAATCGATGAGTTTTCCTGTCTGGACTCATTACACTAATTAGATAGGGCAAAGATTCCTTCTTTTTGTGATCATTTTCAAACTCTTTAAACATGAAAAGATCGATGAGTTTACCTGTCTGAACTCATTAAAAATCCAGACGGGGAAAGTGGAAAATACCACTGTATCCTGTATTTGAAAGCATGGTTTAGCAGCATTTGTTCCCTTGAACATGGCACTCCCTCAGATAAACCTTCATTTTGATAGCCTTTGAGTATGAACCCTACCAACCTATGAGTTTTTAGCCTATATACCCTCATGTAATTGCATCTCTGTATCTTAAACACTTTGTAGTGTTCATGAGTCTAGTGTTGTCTGGTTAAAACCATTGTCATGCCTTCTATTGTTCAAGGGTTCCCATTTGTTTCCTCTATTAACCGATCCTACATATCCTTTCATCATGCCCTCTGTTGTTTAGACCCAAAAGCTCAAAATATTCTTCAAAAAACAAAATCATGCTTGTCCAGTTTCATGTCAACTGATGTAGGACACGTCATTGCCTACCTTTTGACAGGTTTCTTCCTATCGACTTCAATACTTTATCTAGGAAGATAACCCAGAAACACATTCAGTTCCTAGGTGCTTGGAGACATTAGTGGTAGGTTACCTTTTGTTTGATCACGAGTTTTCATTATAGGCTCCTGGTTAAGCGATTCTACGAGTGTTCGATGAAAAAAAATCTTTCACACTCGTTAGTTTGCACTATGCATCTCGGAGACCATCACCATTATCGGTGGCCTTCCTCGCATTTGTTAATAGTCTCTATTATTGGCTGGTAATCAAATGATTTCGTGCATGTTCGACATCAACACATATTATCACATGTACCAATCTATGTTGTTCAGTGAAGTGGGAATCAAGACCTTGGGTAGAGGCTTGCAACATTCAGCCTTGATTCCTCTCCCAAGCTGCGATATTGTTCTTTGGAGACAACTATTTTAGGATGATCTATTATGACACTAGATCCACCCTGTGCCATACTGGCGGCCAACATTTTTATATCTCCGAGGAGAAAATTACTTTGACATAGCTACTGAGCATGGGAATGCCTAACTCAGGACATGATTTTAGAGGTTTATATATATGTATCTTTGTCGTATCAGGTTTTCCTTGCCGCTCGAAACTTCTCTCTCTCTCTACAAATATTTTGACAGCAAATTATAGTGTTTTTTCATAAAGTATTTCGACCATCGTCTCCCTCTCCCTCATTTTCATGATTCATACCCCCCATTTAATTTCCTAGCCCATCAAAAACCTCACAAGGTCATCTCCCATTCCCTTACTCCTAAATCACTCTTGCTCACTTCCTTCATCCCTTTTCTAGGAGTGCACAACCTCAAAATTTGCAAACATGGACAAAGAAGACAGAGACTATGAGGAGGAGGAAAAAACTGGTAGTGATAGTTCGACCGATAAACCTTGGCATCAGAGGAAACCACACAAGGGAGGTAGAATTATCAGGGAAGAGCCATCAAACCTCAGAGAGTTGCAGGCCTCTCATTTGGCTGTCACTTGTTTCAAGCATCTAGGGTGCTATGAGTTCTGTGAGTAGGTAGAGAGAGTTCAACACCACCCTGGGCTCACCAGGATTTTTGTAGCCAATCTTTGGGATAACAAGGTGACTCTTGTTGGGGTGACATTTACAGTTTCACCTTCCGTTATTGCGGATGCAACCAGGATTCAAAATGTACGGGAGAAGTGGTACAAGGCACAGGACCTGGATGAACACTATTATGAGCCTTATATCAACCCAGGTAAAGAAATGAGGCAAAAAGGCTTTTTCCTTTTAGATTCCTTGAAGACAAGTATGCCCCCATGATGAAAATCATCATGAAATATTTCACTTGTGAGGGAAGATTTTCCAAAATGTACACCTATCACATTAGGCTTCTCATGCATTTTACCAAGGTGAGGATGATAACCCTCCCTTATTTCTTCTTCAGGAATATTGAGAAGATGGCCCACTTTGTACAGAAAAATCCATACCTTTAGCAGATGAGCAGTGTTTATCATTATTCCCTAACCAAGATGATTGTGCTTCATCATATTAGCCTCCTCAACATCTCTTGGGAGACATTTATTGCTCATGACATCTTTAGGGGTCCTCAGATTCCTCAACGAGTGTCCCCATAATCACGACGACTTTCTAGCAGTGATCAAGGGAAGACAGATGAGAAGGCCAAAGAGACTAGAGCTACTAAGATGCTCGGGACCTACATGAGATATCAAAGGGGCACAAGGAAATTGTTTGCAGCTGATAGGCAAGTGTTTGCTCCATGGGATGTGGAAGGGACCTTGCTTTCTTCATCAACTCATAGGAAAATTTTTGCTCCATAGGGTGTGGAAGGGGCTTTGCCTTCTTCATCAACACAACAGGAACACGTGCAACATCTGCACAAAGGGAAAGAGAAGATGTCTAAGGAAACTTTTGATGATGAGGAGGAAGAGAGATATGTTGATTTGACAGAGCATGATGAGCCAGAGCAGCATTATACTCATCATGGTGTGGAAACAATTGACTTAAAGGCTCAAGATGAAGAAACAATAAAGGACATCATCATACAGGAAAGGGAGGCTCAAATCCAAGCATTGATGGAAAATTTGGAGAGAGCCAATTATTTCATCACATATCTGGAATAAGAGAACAAGCATCTGAGCGACAACCAGGTGCTCATCGAGCTGGAACTTCTCAAGATAAAATGACAAGGTGACAAGAGTGAATCAACTATGCAAAAGGAAGAGGCACCGGTCACTTTGACACCTATTGAGAAGTAAATTGAGGATGATAGAAAGATTTGGCTTGAAAGAGTCAATTTACACTTAGAGAAGTGGTTTTAGAAGGCCAATATGGACTACCAGATGATCAGGCACATTGCCTACCACTACAGGATCCGGAACAAAATTTGCAACATGAGGGTCAAACAAATGAAAGCTAGGCTAAGGCGGGCTCTAAAGGGAAAGAAAGAGGAGGATAGGCTTAGGTTGCTTGATGGACCTTCCTTGGCTAATCAAGATGCTTGATTATGGTGTTGCTCACTAATATTGGTCAGGTTTGGAGGAGATTTTGTTTTTTTGCAAATTTTGGAAATTGCACACACAAAAAATCTGGCTCAACACGCAGCGCCACTGGCACTGCGCTTTTCCTAGGGGCACCCAATGGACAAATGGCTTGTATTTTTGGATTTAGAGTGATAAGTAAATGCACCCTATGGATTTTCTAAGTTTTGGGGGCTGAACTGGTCCACCAAAAAGTCAAAAAACACCCTAAAAATGACCTTTCTGCCACTTTTTGGACACACAGAAGTAGTCTTGAAAGAATCCACTTTTGAGGAGTCAAATGAGCTTCAAATGCCGAAATTCTAGGTGTTTGGGAAATTAGACTTGAAGATATTATCAATGAGCTATCATGAGTGAAATTTTGATGCCAGGAAGGCCTCCAAAAAGGACCTGAAAGTGGCGCTGCACATTGGACCAGTGGCGCTACGCGTAGAACAAATTTTGCATAGGATGGCTATTTTTCAGTGTTTTGACTTTGTTCACGGATTTTCTCTCATCGAGGATGTTTTACTATTGTAAATTATGACTTGGCTTGTAAATATGATGGATAATTAGTCGTAGAGGGTAGATTCATTAAATTAAAAGTCAATTTGAGCTCAAATGAATCAATTTTTTCACTTTTAGAGGGAAGTTGTTAAGAAGCCTATATTCTAGTTTCTTGTTCAGTGTTGGTTAGATTAGCTCCTCATCTTAGCATTCAACCGCTGAGGATGGGAGGAGGTTGAAACAATGCCTATATCTTCTTCTTCTTTCTCACTATAGAGGGTTGGACTCAGCTGGATGCTTATGCCTTGATTGTACATCATTTTGTAGCAGTTTAGCAGGAGATTAATAAAAATTGTAGCTATTTCTTTGAGATCCATGTGGTATGGAGTTTAGTTCATTTTATTGTCTTGTGATCATATGTTCATATGTTTTGTGTACTTCATTAATCATTTCATTGCTTCTAAGTGAATGTTTTCAAGTTGATAGGCAAAATTCATAACATCACTACTCTGCTTTCGGGAAATATTCGCCATTATATGTTTTATACAGTTTAGGAAGGATCCATGGTAATCACATGCTCTTCCTAGCTTCTCACCAGTCTTAAACACCTCACCCATCAAGCCCTGGAGTGCTAAACCTTATGCCCACCTTGCCTCATTGAACACCCTACAATTTAGACCTAATTCCCTAGCCCTAATTGTCTGGCTCCTCCTGATCCAGCAAAACACCTTCAAAATCAAATCAAACCTTATGCTACTATACCTAGCCTAATATCATTTTCCTGATCCAGTCATCCTGGCTGAGATCCTTACAGAGAGAGCCCTCTCTCGACCTAGTAGGGCTAGCTACTTGGCTAAGTGTGGTTTGTGGTTACCCTGGCATTGCCTTCCTTCAGCTTGAGGTTCAATCTAGGTGATAACACTTGGTTTGTTTCTCCTTTGGAACATGTACATATGCATCACATCCAAATACCCTCAGATGTGAAAGAGAAGGTTTCTTACTAGTCCATACCTCTTGTGGAGTCTTATCCTCCAATGCTGATGAAGGTGATCTGTTGACTAGGTAACATGCTATCTCCACCGCCACTGTCGAGAATTCATGTCCTAACCTGGAACCACTGAGCATGATTCTTGCCATTTCCATCAATTTCTTTTTCATTCTTTCTGCAACTCTATTTTGCTCAGGTGTGTATGGAGTAGTCTTCTATCATGCTATACCACACTTCTTACAAAATTCTTCAAATTCCTTACTGCAAAACTCTCCACCGTTATCTGTCCTCAACACCTTTATATTCTTCTCTCTCTAGTTTTCCACCAGAGCCTTAATTTCTTTAAACCTGTCAAAGACTTCAGATTTATTCTTAAGGAAATATATCCATGTATTCCTTGAGAAGTCATCTATAAATGATACATAGTACACAATCTTACCTAGTGATGGAACCTTCACAGGTCCAAACACATCACTATGCACAAGTTCTAATATCTATTTCACCCTCTTACCACTAGAGGGGAAACTCACCTGATTCTACTTCCCATATACACAATCTTCACAGAAATCAAAATCCAAAGAGCTATTACTCATACCTTCTACCATACCTTTACCATGAAGTATTCGAAGGCCCTTCTCTCCAATATTTCCAAGCCTTTGATGCCATAGTATGGTCTTCTCTCCAGAGACCACTAGATTTTTTGCTCCACTTTAAGGAACCACAGAGAGATTGCACCCATCAACAATTGTGCTACCTTGTAGCTTGTATAGAGTTCCAATCTGAACTCTCTGCATTAATACCAGTGCTCCTTCAACCATCTTGCAGGTATCGTTCTCGAACATTTTTTTTACACTTGCATCATCCAGCATACTTACATAAATCAGATTTTTGACCAATGCAAAAGTATGTAGAACACCTGGAAGTGTTCTAACCTATAGTATACCTAGGGGGATAATATGGGGTACAAAGGGAATAATGTAATAATGGGATGGGCCATAGTAATAAATAAGGTGGATAACCTGTATCATGTAAGGGACCACAAGTAGTTAGTAATAATGTAATGGGCCCATGGTATTAGAGTGATGGTATTGAGCGAACCATGGTAATGACCCATATGTATGAGGCCTATATAGAGGCTAGAGACTCCACATTGAAGGATGTCAAGAAATATTGTATGAATAGGCATATGGCTTGTGGAGTGCCCTCCTTCCTTGAGGAGTGAATGTATGGTGTTGCCCTACCTTAAGGGTTTTGATAAATAGAGAAGCATTTATATTTATTTATATCTTACTATTTCTTGGGTTTATTTATATTATCATATATTCCTAGGTTAGATCTATAACAAGTGGTATCAGAACACTTTCTTGGGCAAAACAGAGATTTTTTTTTTGCAAGAAAATTTGGGGGGCGAGTTTGCAGATCAGATCTATACATTTTGCTCAAAAATATATGAAATCTAATTGTAGATCTGGATTTTTTGTGAAAAAATACTCAAGTTCAAAAAAAAAAACCAGCCGAATCGGAGTCCAGATGAAGGAGATATCGCTGATTTAAAAATGAGTGGTGTTGCAAACATTTTTCGGGGTGGCGAGTTTGCACATCAGATCTGTATGATTTGGGGAAAAATATGCAAAATCTAATTGCAGATCTGGGTTTTTGGTGAAAAAATACTCAATTTGAAAAAAAAAAGCAGCCGAATCGGTGTTTGGATGACAGAGATATTGCTGATTTTAAAATCAGTTGGGTGGCATACATTTTTCAGGGCGGCGAGTTTGTGGAGTAGATCTATACGTTCTGGTGCAAAATCTGTAGAATCTAATTGCAGATCTAGATTCTTTGTGAAAAAATAGTGCTCACTTAGCATGCGAGAGGTACGAGGATCGATACCCCGAATCTCCATTTTTCAAACGGCACAGTGGAAAAATTTTGAACGCAGTAACATGCTGGCGTACTTCTCATTATTAATTGACATTAATTATTTCTTGTTATTTTTTCTTAATAGGTATACCTGGGCATTGTATTTATTTCTTTCGAAAAATTTCAAACGCAGTAACGTGCTGGTGTACTTCTCATTATTAATTGACATTAATTATTTTTTCTTGATAGGTAAATAACATACCTGGGCATTGTATTGATTTCCCCAGGTTCAAAAAAAAAAGAGTCAAATCGGAGTCCAGATGAGGGAGATATCGCTGATTTAAAAAAAGCTCTTTTTTTTCAGAAATTTTTTGTGACGACAGGACAGTTGCAGTGCGGATCTGAAATTCCAGTGCCTAAATTGGGATTTCTACCACATAGGAAGATGCGGAATGGTTGTTCCATTTCCGAAAATAGGTCATAATAGGGATTCTAAGCAATATTGATAGAATTGTGGCCATTTAAAATTCTCACCAAGTAAGTGAGTTTTTCCCAAACCCTCTTCATGGAGATGTTATATTTTACAGGAAAGGATGATAGCCCTATTATTGAAGAATTCATACAGAGAATAATGTTCAAATATGGGAAATTTTGGAGGGATATGGTACCACTTAATTTCCAAGATGAGGCGTCCAAATGGTTGCACTCATTTGACAACAAGCAGTGGACCAAACTATTAGATGAAGAATTTGAAAGAGTCCTTTTAGACAAATGGTCTCATGCTAGAAAACAAAAGAATGAGACATGTAAGGGGTTGTTTCCTATTGGTATATCATTATTGCAGGTTCATGGATTCATTCAGAAGGAAAATATCATTGTGTTTATCAATCCTAGTTGTCAGCATAATTTTATAAATGTTAATTTGGCAAAAAAATTGCAAGTTCCAGCAAAATACATTGAAAACTCATAGGTTGATGATAAGGATGTTCAAGTTTATAAGGATTTGAAGATTTCTATGGATAAGTATGTGTTGCATGGTGATTTTTATACTTCAGATCTAGATAACATGGATGTTGTTTTGGGATATCCTTAGATGGAATCTGTGGGTACTATCAATATTTATGTGCCAAAGAATTTCCTGAAGCTCTGGTATAAAAAGAAGAAAATTACATTACAGGATAATTCCATCAATAAACAGATAGAGTCCATAGAGGCTGAAGCAAAATATCTTTCAGAGACTGACATATCAGATGATGAGCCATTGATGGTTGACAACCACACACAAACATCAAACCAGGTACCAGAAAAATAGGTAAAGACTGAAGCAGGAAATGTTACATCACACGGGGACTCAGTGGTTGAAGTAATATTGAAATACAAGAAACAACAACAGTCACCACAACAAGTACCAGATACCCATCAGGCTCCATTAGGTGATGAATTAAAGAAAGATACATCATTGGTTAACACTTCAACATATCACCACCCACATCACCCTGCAAGGAAACAACCAACAAGATGGCAACGAATTAGCCACAAGGAAAACAACCCCCGCATGACAGATAAAGAAGAGCGAAGATCCACATACTACACATCAACACAGTTGAGCTACTAAGGTTAACTTCCATCTCAAGAAAGTGAGGCACTAGCGAGATCGAGGGTTCACCTTTCTCTTGGATGGCTAGATGCATGTGCATGGTACCAATGGACTACTCTTTTGAGTATATCTTATTATTTGTGTTCTTCCCATGTTTCGGGGACAAAACATGTTAAGGGGGGTGGAGTGTAGTATACCTAGGCGGGATAATACGGGGTACAAAGGGAGGTACCCAAGGGAATAATGTAATAATGGGATGGGCCATAGTAATAAATAAGGTGGTTAACCCATATCATGTAACGGACCACAAGTAGTTAGTAATAATGTAATGGGTCCATGGTATTATAGAGACGGTATTGAGGGAACCGTGGTAATGACCCATATGTATGACGTCTATATAGAGGCTAGAGACTCCACATTGAGGGATGTCAAGGAATATAGTATGAATAGGCATATGGCTTATGGAATGCTCTCCTTCCTTAAGGAGTGAATGTATGGTGTTGCCCTACCTTAAGGGTTTTGATCAATAGAGAAGCATTTCTATATATTTCTATCTTATTATTTCTTGGGTTTATTTATATTATCATATATTTATGGGTTAAATCTATAACATAACCCTTCCACCCTGAAACTTCAACTCTTCTTTTCTGCAACCAACAATTCTAGCCCTCCTATCATCCCCTAAGAAGACATCACCACCATCGTATTTCTCATACTCGCAAAACCACTCTCTATGGGGAGTGAAGTGAAAGGATGCCCTTGAGTCAATCAACCATGCCTCATGATCTACATGTGTACTTGAAGAAGCCAAGTACACATCCCTGCCTTCATCTGAAGTGGTTTTCACCTCTGCAGAAGGAGCATCATCAGATCCCTTTCCTTTATCAGGAGCTTTAAATTTACAGTCCCTTTTGTAATGCCCTTCCTTTCCGCATTTCCAACACACCACCTTTAAAGGTTTTCTTGGAGATTTAGATCTCCCTCTAGATTTAGATCTCCCACTCGATGACTTATTTTTGTTTGTTTTTTGGGGCCGTCCTCGTAAAAACAAGGCATCACCATTCTGGCTCTCCATATTTTTCTATCTCATCTCCTCCGTTAGCAAGGATGAGACTATCTCATCAAAATGCAAGGCAGTTGTATTGCTACCTGTTGCAATAACCAGACTATCCCATGAATCTGGTAGACAACACAACAAACTGATGAACTTATCTTCATTTGAAATATTAATATCAACAAATAATAATTTACTTACCACAATATTAAATGCGTTCAGATGCTCTGTCACCGAGTCTCCATCTTTCATCCTGAGGTTATACAACATTTTTTGCAGGAACAGTTTATTCAGTAGAGACTTAGATTGGTACAAAGTACCTAACTTGTCCCACAGAGCCTTCGTCATAGCTTCCCTTAATACATTTAGAATTACTTAATTTGAGACACACAATCATATTGTGCTCTTTGCCTTCCGATCCTACTTCTTCCATTCTTCATCAGACACTCCCATTGGATTAGTACCCAGATCTACTGCAATCCACTGATCTTTATCCACCAACCGATCCTCCATCTTGAGTTTCCACAACTCAAAACTCTACCCATTAAATTTCTAGATCTCTATCTTCCCACTGCTTGCCATCTTCTTTCACTACCAAAATTGATCTCGCAGATCTCCCACTGAACAGGGTCTACCACATGCCTGCACGAAACCCCTCAGCAACAAAGGCGTCCCCTTGAAGCCAAAATAGCTCTGATACCAAAGGTAGGTTTTAACCCTATACATAAATTACCTACATATGAATTTTAAAACACAAAAAATAAACAATGCGAGAGCATAACACATAAAACACATATACACCGAGATTTTCTCCTGGATCCCAAAACCAAGACTACCAGCTTGATTTTTCATTATACTTCTTTCAATGTTACAATAGATATTTATACATGTCTAAGCATCCAATACCATGGACCGAAAACCATCGCATCCAAAACCATGTGCAAAAATCATGCACAAAACCATAGGTAGGTCCACCCAACCTAATATAGGGTGCGAAAAAAAAAATTTCCAGGCGCTGCCCCGGAACCCATAGAGGGGGCTTACCTGCACCCCTAAAACCTCTTGTGATCCCCCCACTATGCAATCGGTGCAACGAAGGGGGGGCTCCGCCCCTGAACCCCCCGATTAACTACATGGGCTAGTTGTGGAAAGAATATAACACAACCCAACATGAGACACACGGAAAGAGGCTCATTAGAGTGACTGAAATAGTCCAATCACTTGGAGGACAAGCCCATTTGAGCGACCAACTCTTCCAGTTTATTTTTTCTAGGCATGTGCATGTGAACAAGAGGGTTTACTAGTTTTTTTTCAAATTTATCTCTCTCCTTTAGAATTAATTTTCTTTTGGCAGAGTTTGTTGTCAAAATTTTCTAGAAGAAATGTAGAAATAAGTTGTGGGGCCTCTAGAAGGTGGTTAAAGTTGAAATTATCAAAGGCAAAGTGGAATGAGTGGCTTGATTTTATCAAAATGCCAATCTCATTCATATCTGAAGCATGTGAATAGGTTTTGTGTGAGCTCTGTCATATGAAAAATTAATTGACTTAACCATCTCCAAATTTTATAAATATGTGGAGGCAAAAAGTTCATTTGGTTGGTTCTCTAGCAATGTGAGTGAGTCAGTGTGCATGTAGAGAAAGAGCATAAACGAGTGATTATAGGAGTGAGTTCAGAGTTTCAGAATTACAGTGTGTGCTTCAAAATTATCATTCAATTGTGTTTTTTGGAGTTATGTGTAGAGACTGAAGATAAAATTAGTGTGTGTTCAGAGAATTACTCTCTCAATAGAAGTGTGGATTTGAGGCTGCATCATTGTGCTTCATTGTTGTTACTCTTGTTTATGCAGTAGTATTTTTAGTTCAGAATTTCATTATCATATTGCATAATTGTTTATACTTGGATTGGGGGATTCAAGCTAAGTGCATGTTGATTGTCTATTGTAGGAGTGGGTGCTCCAAGTTGGTTGTAGCCAATATTTCTCATTTCATTCACGGGGTGGGTGGTCCATTAATAATGGTGGCTAGCTGATGTAATTTAAATGAGAATAATTGTGAATTAATAGATAATAAGGAGAAGCATCAAACAATTCGGTGGTTTTTTTTTCCCTAGAGGGAGGTTTTGCCACCTAAAATCTATGTGTTTACACGTAATGATTGCTTTTATGTTTCATGTGCATGATATTTTTATAATTGTTGAAGTGAATTTCTGAATAAGTTTTTAATTACAGAAATTTTATGATATTCTAATAATATTGATTCACCCCCTGCCCCTCCCTATATTATTTTTTTCTAACAATAACAACAAGTAACATTTCACATTAGCAAATAGAAACAAGTGTATATTTTTTTACATAGAATAGTTAAATTAAATTATGAATTAGTTTAAACTGGTTTTAGTTAAAGACTAACTTGACCCATTTAAAACCATTCAGAACCATCATCCTAAATGTAAAAGAGTTTAATTTGGGGCTTTAATTGGGTGGTATCCCAAATGTTGATGAAGTCATTTTTTCCATTGACATTTTTTTTGCTAGGAGCCACATATAGGTAATCTGTGTAAGGTCTTATTTTAAAATATTTAAATTAATCATGGCTCCTATACATAATGTTATTTTGGATCATGTTTTTTTGTTCATGAAGACCTACTAGAAGCATGCCCAAATAACAACTTGAATCTTTGTCTTAATTGTGATATGATGGTGAGAGTAAAATTCCCACCTTAGATAATCTTTGTCAATTTGTAAATAAATGCCATTCTTTTTTTATAACTAATGACAATGAAATTTACAGGTAATTTACTCTCGTATTTGAAGTAGGAATTTGCAAATGGTTCAAAACACTATGAGCTATGTCCATACATTCTTGGAACCATTTTTTGAAGGTTTTTCTATCAACTCATAAGAACTACAATTATGAAGATTTTTGTTTACAAATTGTGGATCTTTCTATGCATGTTGATGAATCTCTTGATGAATTTTATCATTGGTTTATATAATTTTTTTTAGATTTACCCTTGAAGATATGCCATTAGAAAATAATTTGCTTGAATTGTTTACTTTTGCACATAATAATCCTAATGAAACAAATAGTTATGAGCAATAAATACAAGAACCTCCATTAGTTACTACTCATTCTAATTCTATTCAACATATGGATGAACGTAAAATTGTATCAGCACCACAAACTTTAGGAGCTTGTTTCACACATTTTTGGACTTAAGAAATTGATTATAAATATCCAAATATGAAATTTGAAAATTTTGCTAAAACACCTTTTAATTCCCGTGGTCATGAACTAGGATCAAACACCAATGGAAAAATTAATAATACTATTTCTTCTAAAAATAACCTTGCAAAAGAAAACAAACTTATTTTACTCAAGATTTGGATAACAATGAAAAATATATTGTAGAATATGTTTCATCTTTTAATGATGAAGATCATACAATTTTTATTGAAGCATCCAATCCTTTATATTAAGGAAATAATAACTACATGTCTCTAGAACTATTTTTAGATTTGAATACATGTAATAATGATTTAGGTAACCCTGATGTCAAAAGTCTTATTTCAGATTTTAGTGACGAAGAAATTTGTAAGAATGGACCAAGTTGTGTGGACTTAATTCAATATCAATCTAAAATTGATATTTTTATTGAATCTCTTACTTATCCTTTCTAATGATTATAAATATTCACATCCCTTTCACGACTTGCAAGAGAAAGAGGTAGTCTTTGATGGTTACCTTGATTTTAATGATATTGTTCTAGTTCCAACACAAGTTGATATTCACTCATTTACATAATCTCATGTTCTTTATTCAGTACCTTTTCCTAAGAAGAAATATGAAAATATTTTTCTTGAATGTGTTAACTTTGGGTGACCTGATTCGCTACAAGTTTCCAACAAGATTCATAATGATTTGCCATTAGAAACATGTTGTGATAATGTTTTGACAAAACGCTATTCCTTTCCTCTTTATGGTTTTATTGTTGTAGATAAGAATTGGTCTGAAAGTTTGCCTACTAGTTTTAGATTTAGTAAATAAAATGTATTGTACATATGACAATTATCTTGAAGAAACAGACTCCTTTTTCACTCTTGTATATCTATTAGTATCCTTTATGGGAAAAGGATAGTCCCTTAAATATGTTGAGGGCTAACACAATTTCTTTTGATTTGATAACATATTCATAAACAAATCTTAATCAGTTTCTTCAAGGTATATTTACTAATTTTTTCAATTGTACATATCAAGATAGAATTAAATTATGGATCGAGGAATCTTACATTGGGAAGTTTCCTGTAAATAAACTTATTTTATTGTTTTTATTAGGGATAGATGTACAAAACTTTGCTTTTAATTTGCATAGCACAGTATTGATTATATTGTTATTAATAATTCATGTTGTATATATGATTGCAGGATTAAAATAGCTTGATTGGCTCCATTGGAAATATAATTTGACCTAGTTTTAATCTACTTTATTAGAGTAGGATAGGAATAGCAATACTCTTATCCTTTATTTCAGTTCAATTTCATTAGCTTATTAAAATTATGTATTTTTTAAATAAGAAGGTAATGATCTTGTCAAATAAGCCTTGCTTTAGCTGTTTATTGTTATTCATGCTAATTTCTTTGGAAAGGAACAAAAATGACTGAAAGTTGTTCTAGCAACAACTATTCATTGAAGCAACACTTTCAAGTTTCTAACAACATTCATGCCAACATGACATAGGCTTCTTACTATGATCAATTTTTTTTCTTTTATTTTTCTGAGTGGTACTTATTGATGGATTTTTGCTTAGCAATTACTTTAGATTGAATAATTATGTGATCTTCAACATATAGAATTTTCTAGGAAAATGCATATTTGTTCCTACATATTTTTGCTTTGTGGGAGAATATCAAGATCTATAAAGTAAACTTGAATTCAAAATATTCTAGGTATGTGTCCATATGTTGATACTCATCTGCTATTACTTTTCATTCTAACTCTCATTTTCTCTTTTAGCCCAATATTATTCTCATCTTTGTCATTTATCTTCTTGTAGGCCATCATTGGCTTAATTGGAGACTTGACTTTGTTAGAAAAATAAATTGGATTTAGAATAAAGAAGTTGTGAAAAACCTTAATACTAAAAAGGAACAATCATCAAGATGTAATCAAGGAAGTGTCCTTTTCCTTTCCATGTTTTTCTTATTATCTTGCTTACATTTTTTTTCAAAACTTATTGTAAGTTTTATCTCGAAAATGTTGATCATAAAGACTTGCAGGTTTGGTTTTGGAGCAAGATTTGTGAAAGAAAGTAAACCCCTTATAACATGATCATATGCAAATTTTAATTACAAATATCATTTAGATTGGAGAGCATTTTTTCAATAAAAGGCCTAAATAACAAATCCACCAAGCAAGACAAAATTTTACCGTTGACATAATGCACAGAATGTAAGAATATCTCGATTCTTTATGTTAAGATACTTTTTCTATCTTGTTTGACTTGAGGCTTTTTATGTCATGGATTCTCTTTTATTTCAATATTGTGAGGTTTATTATAGATTATAGTTGTTTTTTTGTGTTTTGAGTATTTCTGCGTTTGATTGGTTTTGCTTGACTGTTGGTTTTGGATCTGATTTCATGTCATTTCCAAAGTATATATCGGGAGAGAATCTATTTTTATCCTCACAATTGATTTAATGGAGAAATATTTATTCTATATTTTCAATAGGATTTCAATAATCTAAAGGTTATTCTTGCTAAGTTTTCATTTTATCTATTAGGTCCCTATAATACTAGTGATTACCCCATTACTATTGTAGTTGTATACCTTATTAATATTGTTGTGCCCCTATTGTCCCCATATTTTTATTACTCTACCCCATAGAATCCCTCTATTGTTATTTTTGTGGCCTTATATTATTATATTGTTATGGTCGGCTGGGTTTATATTGTGACTCCTTAGACTCCTATATATAGAAAGGAGGTTTTGTCATTTGAATTGATCAAGAATTGTTCATTTATGTAATGTAAAGGAGGTTTCCCCCTCGAAAGAGGCTGATTCTAAGGCGTTGAATCTATTCTTTTCTATCTTTTTCTTGAGTTGGTTTCATAAATATGGTATCAGAGCTTTGAATTCTAGGGTTTCGCTGCTCCAAACAGGTCATCATGGAATTTTCGCTATAACTTTTTTTCTGCAATGTTTCAGAAGCTAAAAAAAAAATCATTTGAGAAGAAATCGTTGCTGAATATCGGGTCCGAATTTTAGAGCTTTTCACACTATATTTGCGGAGATATGATCTGAGGAAGTTGGTCTTTTTGCAAACTCCTGAACTACATTCCAAACAGGTGACCTAGGGAAAATCGCCATAACTTTCTCTTTGAGCATCGGATTGAAATTTCGTCAGAAGGTACAGAAAGAGGACGGACTGTAGTTTCTCATATATATTTTTAAGATTCAAAGGTCGAAATAGTGACTCGTGGCACGTCATACAAGTTAGCTCTACTGAACTAGTCTATAATCAGGTCAATGTGGGAGATTTGGCATAACTCTTCCTTGGAGAATCCAATTTAGATCATACTGGTGGCATTGGAAAGAAGACACAGAGGGATACTGCAGGTCACAATTTAGGAACTGGATGATCTAAAAGTACAGAAATACATCAGAGGCAATATCGAGCTCCTACAAAGTGAAAAAAAGTGTGTAGATTCTTTTAAATTTTTGCTTAAGATTGGTTTGAAAAATTATTTTGAAGGAATTCAAAGGGCTATTAGAGAATTATTATCGGTAACTGATACCTCGAGGAAAGAAAATGAAAACACCTAGTAAGCGACCTGAAAGTTGTAGCATGACTCATGAAGAAGAGGAAGAAATGCTACATGATATATCAAAATTACAAGAACAAGTGCAACAAGTGTCACTTGCACAAAAAGCAACAGAATCTAAGATGGAGGGTTTAAGGAAAATGTAGAAGCTAACATGGATGGTTTAAAGAAAGGTGTAGAAGCTAAGGTGGATTGTTTAAAGAAAGGCGTAGAAGCTAATATGGATGGCGTGGAAGGTAAGATGAATGGCATGGACGCTAAAATTGATGGCATGGATGATAAGATGGAAGAATTGAAGATAAATATGAATAAGTTGCTACACGAAATGGTCACTAATGGTGAAAGGGTACTAAAGGAAACTCATGATGAGAATAAAAGAAATGTTAATCATGATTCCATAGACTCT
>APFE031558352.1:110730-164582 GCA_000404065.3 Pinus taeda
AGCAACAAAGGCCTTCGAACATCTTAAAGAGGCAATGTGCCAAGCGCCGGTCTTAGCTACACCAGACTTCACAAAAACCTTTATTGTGGAATGTGATGCTTCAAGAAATGGAATTGGTGCTATTTTAATGCAAGATGAAAGACCGATTGCTTTTGAAAGTCGTCCAATCAAGGAAAAGTTTTTACACAAAGCTATTTATGAGAAGGAAATGTTGGCAATACTACATGCACTTAAGAAATGGTGACCCTACCTAATGGGAAGACACTTCAAGGTAAAAACAGATCATGATAGACTTAAATACTTTTTAGAACAAATATTATCCTCTAAAGAGCAACAAAAGTGGGTCACAAAGATGTTGGGTTATGACTTTGAAATCATCTACAAAGAAAGGAAGCAAAATGTGGTGGCAGATGCACTCTCAAGAAAGGGTGAGGATGTGGAAGCGTTGTTGTGTGCCATTTCTATTATCCAACCAGGTTGGATAAATGAAGCAAGGGAGGAATGAAAGAATGATGAAGAAGTGTGGGCACTTATTCAAAATTTACAACAAGATTCTAGTACCTCTGATACATTTAGCTGGAAAAATGATTCATTAGGGTACAAAGATCGTTTATACCTCTATAAGAATTCACAACCCAAACAAAAGATTCTTATTGAATTGCACACTTCTCCCTTAGGAGGGCACTCAGGATTTGTAAAAACTTACCACAGGGTTAAGAAGGAATTTCTTTGGGATGGCCTTAAATCGGATATTCAAAAGTTTGTGGCGGAATGTTTGGTTTGCCAACAAAATAAAGTGGAAACAATTAAGACACCTGGTCTATTACAACCTTTATCCATTCCAAGCCAACGTTGGGAGGAGGTTTCAATGGATTTTATCACAGGTTTACCCAAGTCTGAGGGAAAGAGTGTCATTATGGTGGTAGTTGACAGACTTACCAAGTATGCACACTTTTGTGCATTATCACATCCATTTAAAGCCAGTACAGTTTCTACTGCATTTATGGAAACAATTCAAAAGCTACATGGAAACCCAAAGATTATTGTAAGTGACAGAGATCCCATTTTCACTGGAAATTTTTGGACAGAATTATTTTCTTGTCTTGGTACTCAGTTAGCTCATAGTCATCTTATCATCCTCAATCTGATGGGCAAACTGAGATAGTAAACAAATGTTTGGAAGGATATCTTCGTTGCTTTGTATCTGATAAACAGACATAATGGGTCAAATGGCTGCCTCTGGCTGAATGGTGGTATAACACTTCCTTCCATACAACAACAAAAATGACCCCATTTATGGCACTTTATGGGTATCAACCACAATCCATCACATCATATTTAAGAGAAAATTCTAAGGTTCAAGCAGTGGAACATCACATCGAACATCAACAAGTCCTCCAACTCTTAAAGGATAACCTTGTGTTGGCACATAATAGAATGAAACAACAAGGAGATCAACATCGCAGCGAAAGAAGTTTTGATGTAGGTGATTGGGTATTCCTACGGCTACAACCATATAAGCAAATGTCCCTCAAGCAAGCTAAGAAGGATAATAAATTATCACCAAAGTATTATGGTCCATACAAGGTGTTGCAAAAGATTGGTACTATGCATACAAATTGGAGCTTTCCTGCAGTGTCTCGAGTGCACCCAGTTTTCCATGTTTCATGTTTAAAGGAAGGTTATTAGGCGACAAGGCTCCCAGTTCATCAATATTACCAGAACTGAAAAGGAAGGAAAATTATATGGAACTGGGAAGCAGTCACAGAAACAAGAAAACTCGACAGCTACAAAATCGATTCAATTTCGGAAGTATCTCAATCAAGTGGAAGATTATTCTGCTTAGATTCCTTCTTGGGAGGATGAGAATTTTTATATAGAAGCATTGAGAACTACTCAGCATTGAGGACAATCACTTTTTTGAAGGAGAGGGGCATGTTGGGTCCCTATAATACTAGTGATTACCCCATTACTATTGTAATTGTACCCTTATTAATATTGTTGTGCCCCTATTATCCCCATATTGTTATTACTGTGCCCCATAGAATCCCTCTATTGTTTATTTTGTGGCTTTATATTATTATTGTTAGGTTGGCTGGGTTATATTGTGACTCCTTAGACTCCTATATATAGAAAGGAGGTTTTGTCATTTGAATCATCCAAGGAATTGTTCATTTATGTAATGTAAAGGAGGTTGCCCCCTCGAAGAGGCTGAATTCTAAGGCATTGATCTATCTTTTCTATCTTTTCTTGAGATGGTTTCATAACATTATCGTACATCAACCATGATCATGGGGAACATTTAGATATGAATAAAATCATATAGTTCACTTATATAAAGGAATGAATTAACTATAATATTCACTTTGAATCCTTTCCATACCACTCCACAATTAAATCCTCCATGTTGGTAGATGAAGAGAAGACTAGTGGGGTCAAATTTAACTAGTATCACATATATTTCCTTAAGAAGAAAACCTTTTGTACCAACCAGCCATCTTCAACCAATTGCTAAAATAAATTATCCAAATATACCAATAAAAAAAGTGGCACATAAGAGAGTTAAAAACACTTATGTGTGGGAAGAGTAATGCACACCCACTAGGGTACTGAATATGCTCACAGGAAAAAGGTAAATTCATACATGTTACTGAGATAACTTCATTGAGGTACTAAATAGGCCCACTGACAAAGCAATGTCGGGAAAAATGTAATTTTATAACAGATGCGTACTAATATTTAATAACCTCATAGCTATTTTTACTATCTAATAGTAGTGAGGTAATTAAAAGTGAATAAACATTCCCTATATTTGGATTCATTATTTAGAACTTGGCATTCTAGTACTTTCGTTTTTAAGAACTTATATTACTATGATTATATCTTATGTGGGACCTTTGGAGATGGTTTGATGTGTGAGAACATTTTGAAAACCACTATTTTGACCTTGGTAAATTTATTCCTATTATCTTAACCAAAGATAACTACTTTGTCCCCTTGTTGTTGTGGGAACACCACTCCCCTTAATTTTAAAAAGTTACAGGACCCTCCATATAAATTTGGTTAACGTTATAATTATCCGACTTTTCTTTTCTTCGAGTGTGTTTGACTTTTTCAACTTTGGTTGGTTATCGCTCCATTGGTTTCGTTTTCCTTCTAACTTTCTCACGACAAATATTTCGTCTAATTTTACTGCATAGTTTGAAAGTAACGATACTTTAAAACTTCCCTTAGTGGAATTTTGTTGGGTGAAAAATATTTGGAAAATAATTTGATAAGAATCACCCAGACATAACCATGGCCATTGAAATTGGATCCAGTTGAGCATTACTATATCATTTTGATAAAGAATATTGACAAAAAGAAATTCTTTAGCGAATACAATTTTATTATACTCATTGGTGGGCTATAGTAAAAAATAATCTTATAAAAATAGACTATATTTACATTAGTATAAAAGACTCTTAGGTGATTGATGTTTAGTTTTAGTTTAGGTTTTACTTCAGCTTAAATCTAGTTTTGAGAATTAATTTATATATATTATTTTTTCTAGACTTAATTATATTATAATAAAAAAAGATTATAAAATAAACTATATTTACATCAGTATAGGAGACTCTTAGGTGATTGATGCTTAGCTTTAGTTTAGGTTTTACTTCAGTTTAATTCTAGTGTTGAGAATTAATTTATATATATTAATTTTTTTGGACGTAATTATATTATAAATAAAAAAAATACTATAAAAATAGACTATCTTTACATTAGTATAAGGTAATCTTAGGCGATTGATCTTTAGATTTAGTTTAGGTTTTACTTTGTCACGCCAAGAGGTAACTCCTCAAATGAAATCTATTTATTCATTTAGTTTTCTCATAGTTATATGCGTGAGGGAATGACTCTTGGGTTTCATCACCTGATGACTCTTCCTTTTCCATTAATTATTATTTACATTATTTAAAATTGTTCACCCAATCCCCATGATTAGGTGTCAACATCCCCCCCTTAATCTGAAGGGATGTTGGTGAGTCCAAGCATCGTCCTGAATCTTTCAAGATTTTCTCTTCCAAGTGCTTCGGTGAAGATGTCTTCAATATGCTCATTAGTGGAAAAATGACGTAGATGGATTGTCTTGGCCTCAACATGATGTCGAATCAGATGTTATTTTGTATTGATGTGCTTCGTTCAATCATGGAACTTTGGGTTCTTGGCCAACTTTATTACAGAGGTGTTGTCAATCATGAGGGGAGTCGAATGTACTTGTTTTACCTGCAAATATTCCAAAATTTTCTTGAGTCGCACAATTTATTGTGTTGCCTCAGCTACTGCCACATATTCTTTGTCTGTTGTGGAATCTCCTAGAACTGATTGTTTGTGTGATCTCCAGGAGACAACTCCTGATCCAGGACTCATAGCATAACCAGAAGTAGATACCCCACTTTCTTTGTCCCCATCGAAATCTGAATCAGAGTATCCAATCTAGCTGAAGTCGCCCACCTATCTATACTTGAGTTGAAAGTCTTGAGTTCCCTTCAGGTACTTTAGAACTCTTTTTGCAGCAGACTAATGTCCCTCACAAGGCTTTTTCATAAACATAGAGAGGATTCCAACAACAAACAAAATGTCTGGTCTGGTAGTAGTTAGGTAGTTGAGACTTCCTACAAGTTGTCTATACTTTGTTGCATCCTCAAATTCTTTTCCTTCAATGGATGTGAGATTTAAGTTTTGTTCTGTTTAGATCATTACACTTATCCATGCAAAATATGTTCAACAAATCTCCAATGTGCTTATTTTGAGAAAGGAATATAGACTACGGATGTTGAGTTACTTCAATACCAATATAGTAATGAACATAGCCCAAATCAGTCATTTTAAAGCCTTTCTTCAATTCCTTCTTTATGGATGTAATGTAGCTCTAACTATTCCTTGTCATCAAAAGATCATCTACATATACCACAATATATACAAATTTTTTGCCAACTTTCTTGACAAACAAACTTGCATCATCAAGATCATAATGTTTGAAATTGAGTTTTAGAAGATGCTTTGTTAACTTTTCATATCAGGCTCGCGGTGCTTGCTTGAGGCCATACAAGGATTTCAAAAGTTTGCATACTTTATGTTCATGTCCTTTTATAGCAAATCCTTCAGGTTGAGACATAAAAACATTCTCTTTTAGATCTCCATTCAAGAAATAAGTTTTTACATCGATTTGATGGAATTTCCAACAGTTTTGAGCTGCTAGGGTAAAGAGTATCTCGATGGTAGCCCATTTTTTTGTGGGGGGAAATTTTCCTCATAATCGAACCCTTCCTTCTGTTCAAAATCTTTTGCCACAAGCCTGGCTTTGTGTTTGTCAAGTGAGCCATTAGCTTTATACTTGTTCTTGTAGACCCACTCGCAGCCAATTGGTTTGGTTCACAATGGAGGATCAACCAGCTTCCAAGTGCCATTCTTTATCAAGGCATCATACTCCTTTTGCATCACTTCTTTCCATTCATCATGAGAAGTGATTTATTGGAAGGAATTTGGTTCAAAATCTATGGACAAATTAAGTTCACAATCATAAGAAACGTCCATATCAACAGGTGAATTATAATCATCTACATCACATCCATTTTCCCTGATTGAATTACTTGTTCCTATCTTTCCAACCTCATCAGGATGAACACTTTTAAGTGTCTTTGTCAGGCACTTTGGGGGACCTTTCTAAGATGGTCCAAGCTACTCAGTTGATTGAGTTGGGACTGAATCAAGATTGAGTCTCCCAATTCTGTCAATCACATCACTCTATCATTAGTAGTTGGAGTTTCATGCTGGGGAGAGAGTGCTTCAAAAGAATATTCCATAGGTTGATCTAGTATAGGAATACCCCCTTCAAGATGTGAATTCTCATTATCAAATTCTTGAAATGATTTTTATTTACGAATCTATCAAAGCGATCAAGTTGTCACTCAACAACATTGTCAGCTTTGGAATATTAAAGAAAGATTACATCTCTAGATACAACTTAACTTCATCAAAGAGATGGTATGCTTTGGAGGTGTTTGAATAACCCAAGATGATACACTTACGACTCCTTGCACCAATTTTGTGTCTATGTACCTTTGGTATCAAGGAATAACAGGTGGAACCAAAGACCCTGAGATGCTTTACCGAAGGAATGTGCCCATACCACATTTCAGGCATAGTTGCTTGATGTTTGATTCCTTGTTGGAAAAGATAGTTTTCAAATTCATCCGAAGTGTATTCTTTTCCATTATCAATGTGAATAAAACCAATATGAGATTCTGCATCATTTTCAATCCATGTAAGAAAGTTATTGAATGTTTAAAAAGCATCAGATTTGTTCTTCAATAAATAAACCCAACACATTTTGGTGTAGTCATCAATCAATGTCATCATATATATATTTCCATTTGTAGAAATAACTCGCGTTGGACCACATAAATTTGAATGAATGAGTTCAGTTTTTCTATGCGCTCTGGAATGTGAATCATGAAAACACTGGTTGCGCTTCTTTCCTAGAATACAAGCATCACATTGCTTAAGTTTCCTAGGAATTCTAGGCAAACCATTAACACCATTTTTCTTCAACAAGCGGAGGATGTCATAGTTCAAGTGTCCAAATCTAGCATGCCATAATAAACTTAATAGAAAATTACCTTCATCATAATGAGAATTGTATGAGAAATTTTGTGCATGAGCAGAGGTACCTTGTAGCTTGAGAAGCCTTTATTCTTCTATCCCTGTCATGACAAGTGAGTGATCTGATGCTTTTCTCACCTTAACCTTTCCATCAAACATATGAATGGAGTGTCCTTACTGGCAGATGTGGACCAAGGACAACAAGTTTCTCCTAAGTTGTGGGAGATATAAAACATGATGAAGAAGAAAGTCTGGAAGACCAGGCAATTTGAGCCTGATTGTGCCAACCCCTAATGGCTTGAGCTTTGATTTTTCTACAAAGTATATTGCTCCATCAACATTGTCAGTAAATTTTTCAAAAAAATCTCTTCTAAAATTCATATGGAAAGTTTTTCCTGAATCAAGCAACCAAACATTTTTCCAAGAAGCAACTGAAGCATTAAACAAGTCTTCATTTACTCCAATATTACAATGTGCCACAACATAGTGAGTGGATTCAACTACTTTACCTTTCTCTTTGTCATTAGTTTTACCTTGGGGATGATTTATTTCCTTCTCAATCATGTCCCAAGGAAGCTTGCATGCGGATGCATCATGTGATCCATCTCTATTGCAACGTATGCAATGCAAATTTGGCTTTTATCCTTGAGAGTGTCTGCCCCCCCACCTTTGAAATTTCTTCTTCCTCTTCCTCTTCGATCACCTCTTCCTCTGGAAGAGCGTTGAGTGAGATTCTTATCTCTATGTGCAAGACACACAACCTCTTCAGAAGACTAAGGATTTGTCTTCTTCCCAAAATCTTTCTGTCTCTAAGAAAATTTATTCACAAGGGAGTCAAAGGTAATTTCTTTGAGGTTTCCATTTTCTTGCAATGACTCAAGATAATTTGAATAAGTGGGAAAAATTTCCCTCACAAAAACTATCAGAGGAATGTCCAGCTCAACATTAGTGACTTTGATATCATGCATAATAGGTTTTACTTCTGATGCAAGAGAAAGAGGATCATCATTTTTCAATTCAAGGTTGAACAATTTAATCATGAGTTGAACAACTTCAAGTGCAAAATGTGGGTCATAGAGTTCCTTCAATTTTTATAAGGCTTCAAAAGAATTTTAAAATGGAAAGATATGGCGACTCACCTCTTCATTTATAGATGCTGAAATCAAGGCATAGGCCTTGATGTTCTTGTTTTCCCAAATGGTGAATTCCTTGTCTCAAGTAGGCTTTGTTGGTTCATTGTCCCCTTCTCCAACACAATCTCCTTTCCACAACTCATTAAAAATAAGAGTGTATTTGATCTTCCGAGACCACTCAAGATGTTTCTCCTTCCCGTTGAGAACCACTCCCACAATCAATATCAATGAATGCATTTTTTTTTTTGTAAAAAATGGATACTATGTAAATGTACTCTGTTGCCAAAAAAAATGCACTTCTGATGTAAAAAAAAACTGCACTGTAATAGCGATATTCTGAAGAAAAAATGCAATTCTGGTAGCAATATGACAGAGATATTATTGGGGGAGGGATTATACGTGGAAGGAGTGGTATGGAGGAGGGGATATATGGGGGAGGCAACATAGGAGGGGAGGTGTTAACTGGAAGCAGTGATAACACACAACATAGTGTTATATCCGGGATGAAAATGCGCAGTGGGGAGCGGATTTAAAAAGACGGGAGAGGATTTATGGCATAAAATTTGGGAATTCACAGTTCCAATCCTTCACGCCATTAGAGGAGTCCTCATCTTCATTAGGTTCATCTTGATGCTTCTTCAGGCTCAACTTTCTGGGTATGGATCGATTAACAATGCGTTTGAGGCATATAATGCGGGATCCTATGTTTAGCTATAGGTGCTACAAAAATGAGCGTATCTCTCATTCTTGATAGCCAGCATTCTATTTCGTACCAATGCCATTGTTCATAGTGAAATGCCCTCACCCAAAGAGGAAAACACATGGCTTGACATCCTAGCTGGGGTATAGTGGTATTGCAATCAGAGAGCAGTAGATGGTATGGGAAGAGCATACAACAATGGTGTCGAAAAATGTGCAACAAGAAATGTTAAATTTAGAATGTGCTAAAAATAGACCTGCTAAAAATAGCATGTCTAAAATAGCAGTTTGGCCAGTGAGGTCATTGGCCACATTGGGTGAGAGGTGAAACTACTAAAAATAGAAAATTCTAAAAATAACATTTTTGTGTCCCTTCCTATTTATAGCAATCCCTAGTCTATCTATAGGAAGTAAAATTAATTTGGTCTTAACAATAGTTTAAAATATTAATTAATTAATCTCCATGAGTTAATTAGTTATGGAAAAGAAATTGAAGTCTGTGTGAGAACATGCAATTAATTCTCTCCACTGATTCAGGAATTAAGTATGAGTTCTATAATGAGAGAATCAGTTGACTTAGTTCTTACTAGTCAAGTCTAGTTAGATTATTTTAACAAGTTGTTAAAATAATGAGATATAGTTTGTTAATGCTTGCATGCATGTGACAACTATTATTTTTAGATAATTGTGTATTCACTCATGGATAACTGATGCATGTCAGTTCTGTCAGAGACCCAGTTCAGACGAAATGTGGGACAGTGTACTATCAGTTGGATGAATACATTTCCTATAAAGGAAGCTCATCCATGATGAAGATTTATCTCCTTCAGGTTTGTGCAGTTATTTCAAAGGTCAGTGTTGTGTGTGAGGTGAGAATCACACAGCTTGCAACTCGAGGACCTAGGAAAAACTATGCATAGAAATAGGAGGCTTGGAGGGCAGAGGAGAAGGTTTGTGAGAAGCCCTTAACTTTCTATGAGTAGCAGAGGGATTGTACTGAGAGCTGGATAGCTTCTGAGCTAAGGATTTGTGTAATTCGGACTATATTTCTACTTGTATGATAATATAGAGTTTCGTTTTTAGGCTGGTGCTTTCGCTGCATAAATTCTTCTGTGTTATGTGTGATTGATTCCTTCTTATCGGTTATATGTGTTCTTATTGATGTTTCTCATGGTTTATTAAGCTTCCGCTCCATTGTTGTAGAAGTAGATCAAGTGCTTTTCTTTAAGTACATTGCATTACCAGGTGATCTACAGGTGGGAATTTCTACATGGTATTAGAGCTAGCTGATTTGTAGAAAAATTATACAAAATTCTACATGGTATCAAAGCACAGGTGATCAAGCAAGAACAATATACTAGCAGGAGAAATTTGAAGTTTATTATTTGGGATATAGATCTCAAGTTCTTATCACATCTATTTCATCGATGGCGTTTTATGGTTTGAGGCTTGAGTATGCCGTTGATGGCAGCTCAAACTATATAGCTTGGAAGGATCACATGGAGGCAGTTTTGGAAGATAATGACCTTAAGGATTTCATTGATCAAGAAATTCCTAAGCCTACTGACAAGACTGAGCAGGTGGAATGGAGCAAGTGTGTGGCTAGAGCTAGGAGAATTCTCTTGGAGGGAGTGCGAGATCACATTGTCTTGAGCCTCCATGGGAGGGAGACTCTACATGCAATGTGGAAAACATTGAAAGATTTATATCATAATAGCAATGATTAGAGGAAGCTGGCACTAAAGGAAAAACTTTGAAAGATCAAGTGTGAAAGGGATGAGACGATCTTTATGTATCTGATCAAGCTCATCACATGCAGGGATGAGCTTGCAAGTGTAGGGGTCGTGACATTAGATGAGGATATGGTGATTCTAGCACTCCTTAGCCTTCCTAAGAGCTGGCATAGCTACCAGGACTTGGTGAATGGAAGGGAGAACTTACCAGATTGGGAATGACTATGGTTGGATTTGATGCAGGAGGAGATTAGATGGAGCACCAGAGACAGTTCTTCATCCATGCATGATGAGGAGAACTGTGCCTTAATGAGTAAGGAAAAGAAGGGGAAGGAGAAGGTTTCTCTTTCCAAATCCAGTTCTTCCAATGATGGGAAGAAGGTTGACAAATCAAAGTGTGATGCTTTTGTTGTCATGAGGTGGGCCATTATGCTTCAAATTATCCACGGAGGAAATCAAAGAAGGTATCCGGGGAAGGATCTGAAGGTGAGGCACTTGCTTCATAGTTTGTGTTGGATTTCACACTCTTCACATGCATGGTTTCATCCATGGTGGAAAGTGGTTGGTTTCTTGACAATGGAGCATCTTTCCACATGACTAGTGACAAGCGTTTGTTCAATACTTTGGAGAAGAAACATCTCTAGATACTCATAGCAATGGGTAACGATGAGAAGTATAATGTCTCAGGTGTAAGCACAATTATTTTTCAGAGGAAGCATGGATCTTGCCTTACCTTGACCGATGCCATGTATGTACTAGGACTGAAGAGAAACTTGGTGTCGATCGCGATGCTGGAAGATAGAGGCTATGATGTAGTCTTCAGTAAGGGAAAAGTTTTTCTTAGACACATCATCACCAGATAGGTGAAAAAGATTGGTTCACGGGTCAAGAACCTGTATGCTCTTTAGGTTCAAGATGCATGCAAAGCCTTGAGTAGCGAGGCAAAGGTTAGAGACTTGGTGGTTGAGAGGGAGGGTATATTACCTCTCAACATGTAGAGCTAGAAGAAGTCTTAGATGATTGTGGAGGAGCCACGATCGGTGCAACAACTTAAGGAGGTTGTGGAGCAGCCACAACAAGGGAAGCTGAGAGGTGATCAAGTAGAGACATCTACTCATGAAGAGACCTCCAGTAGGGGGAAACTTCGAGCCAGGTGGGCTGAGGGATCACATGTAGCAAAACCTCCAGGTAGGAGGTGGGGCGATATAGAGTGATCGTCCCAAGGAGGAGGGGTAGGATCCTTGGGTTACCCAACCTCTTGGATGAGACCTTGCTACAAGAGCCCTAATGTGGAGTAGCAAGAACTGACTGATTAGGTAGAGATAGATGCAGATGGAGTGGCAAAGAGAGCGACAGTGCAGGGAATCCCAGGACAATGCATAGCTAGCAGGCTGCAGTAATGCGAGAGGCACAAGTATTTTTTACAGTGTTTGGTGGCACAGAGAGGTGTGCAATGGTGCGAAATGCATGGAGATGTTGCAGTAGCACAGAAGTCAAAGAGGGAGCACTTGTCAGTAGCAGGTAGAGCTTCAGCATCAGAGTATGTTCCTATCCCAACAAAGTGATCAGTTGGGAGTGTTTTTTGTTCCAAATGTTGTTGGAGCAAGTGGACCGGGTAGATGTGTTGCATGCATAACATTCCAAAGTTACAGGATCGAGTTCAAGAGAAAGCCTTTCTTGTTGAGAGGGAGTGTTGAAAAATGTGCAACAATAAATGTTAAATTTAGAATGTGCTAAAATAGACCTGCTAAAAGTAGCATGTCTAAAAATAATATGTCTAAAAATAGCAGTTTGGCCAGTGAGGTCATTGGCCACATTGGGTAAGAGGTGAAACTACTAAAAATAGAAAGTTCTAAAAATAGCATTTCTGGGTCCCTTCCTATTTGTAGCAGCCCCTAGTCTATCTATAGGAAGTAAAGTTAATTTGGTCTTAACAATAGTTTAAAATATTAATTAATTAATCTCCATGAGTTAATTAGTTATGGAAAAGCAAATCGAAGTCTTTGTGAGAACATGCAATTAATTCTCTCCACTAATTGAGGAATTAAGTATGAGCTCTATAATGAGAGAATCAGTTGACTTAGTTCTTACTAGTAAAGTCTAGTTAGATTATTTAACAAGTTGTTAAAATAATGAGAGATAGTTTGTTAATGCTTGCATGCATGTGACAACTATTATTTTCAGATAACTGTGTATTCACTTATGGATAACTGATGCATGTCAGTTCTGTTAGAGACCCAGGTCAGATCAGATGTGGGACAGTGTACTATCAGTTGGATGAATATGTTTCCTATAAAGGAAGCTCATCCATGATGAGGATTTACCTCCTTCAGGTTTGTGCAGTTATTTCAGAGGTCAGTTTTGTGTGTGACGTGAGAATCACACAGACTGCAGCTAGAGGACCCAGGAAAAACTGTGCATAGAAATAGGAGGCTTAAAGGGTAGAGGAGAAGGTTTGTGAGAAGCCTTTGACTATCTATCAGTAGCAGGGGATTGTACTGAGAGCTGGATAGCTTCTGAGCTAAGGCTTTGTGTAATATGGACTGTATTTCCACTTGTATGACAATATAGAGTTGGGATTTTAGGCTAGTGCTTTCCTTGGGTAAATTCTTCTGTGTTATGTGTGATTGATTCCTTCTTATCAGTTATATGTGTTCTTATTGATGTTTCTCATGGTTGATTCGGCTTCCGCTGAATTGTTGAAGTAGATCAAGTGTTTTTCTTTAAGTACATTGCATTACTAGGTGATCTACAGGTGGGAATTTCTACATGGTATCAAAGCTAGCTGATTTGTAGAAAAATTTCTACATGGTATCAGAGTTAGTTGATTTGTAGAAAAATTCTACAAAATTCTACAAATGGGTGCAAATTATTAAAAAATGTAGTGAGAGGGGGGTCAGGCATTGCAACATACCATGGGAGTTGATGTCGCTGAACTGATGGTATCGAATACCACCACCACCATTGTAATACGCGTATGGAGTCAATTGTAATGTCGTTGAACTAGGGAGTGTTGTACGAAGAAACAACTTCATTGAACTAGAGCGTAGTGTGTAGGATGGGTCGAGAGGCAATGTGGTGTGGGAATGTTGACTGCAATGTTAAACAAATGGTAGAGGGCAGCGTTCGGTGGGTATAATGTATACCACAGCGGAACGGAGCCAACAGTGCAGACAGAGACTAATAATGCAAGTATAACGTATAGGAAGGCACAATATGAGAAACCACCAGGGCAGCGTAGGTGTATTAAATGCAGAGAAGGTGATACTTCTGCAAAATAGGTAGAAAAGGAGGTGTTATCACCTAGATTTACCTCAGACTGAAGGTAGGTAACTTCCAGACTAACCACAAACCAAGATTAGCCTTGTAGCTAGCCCTACAAGGCCAGGAGAGGGATCTCTCCTTTAGAATCTTAGTTGAGATGACTGGATTAGGTATGGATTTTAGGCTAGGTATAGTAGCACAGGGGTTTTGATTGGGTTTTGTTGATGTTTTGTTGGATCAGGAGGAGCTGGGTAGTTTAGGTCTAGGGAATTAGGTCAAAAGTGCAGGGTGTTCTATGGCGCAAGGTATGCATAGGCTTTAACACTTTAGGCTTGATGATGTGAGGTGTTTAAGACTAATGAGGAGCTAAGAAGGGCATGTGATAATCATGGATCCTTCTTAAACAGTAGAAAACACAAAATGTTGACTGATTTCCCAAGGCAGAGCATTGATAAAATGGATTCTAGCTATCAAATTTGAAAGCATTCAACTAGAAGCAATGAAATGAATGATGGCATACATAAAGCATGAAAACAAATGATCACAAAAGAAGAAACTATAGTAAAACTCCATACCATAGGGATCCCATAAAAATAGCTGCAAATCTTATTAATCTCCTTGCCAAACTACTTACAATGATGTGCAATCAAGCTCTGAGCATCCAACTGAGTCCAACCTCAACCAATGTCTAGGAAAATAAATAATATAGGAATCAAAACCACTCATCCTGGCCTCAGGAGTTGAATCCATGAGAGGAGGAGTAGCTACAAAACAAATTGAACTGAAAGCTAAAGACTAGGGAGGTCAAACTAACTCATCCCTAAGATGATGCAAACTGATTCATTACATGCCATATTGCCCATTTACCTGATGTATCTATCCCAAATAACCAAAATATACATTATTTACAACATGATTTTACACTACATAAGTAAAAAGATCAAAATCCCAAAGATGAAAGTAAATTAGGGAAGAAACAGTGAAAAATTGAGCAATCTATCAAGTGTGCAGTGCCAGTGTCAAATGCGTAGTGCTTGAAGCGAGTGCATAGTGCCAACTTCGAGCTGAATTTTGACTACCTTCCTGACCTCCAAATCTTTCTCCTGATAGCTCATTGGAAAGCTTTTCATGTCTACTTTCCGAATCTGTCCTTAGTTTCCAATTTGACCTTCATTTTCCCCCCTCCAAAATTGCAATCTCCCAAGACGACTCAAACGTGCAGCGCGAGGCTCCAAAAATAGGAAGAAACATGAAATTTTCGTGATCTGTTGGCCTTTTCACCTAGAAAAGCGAAAATATGACTTTCTCACCTGGAAACATGGTTTTTATGAATGCACATGGCCTTATGAATCCAATGGTGGTGGCCATTTCTCCAAAACGTTCCCCAAAAAAGTGCGCAACGCCCTAGGCGCTGACCATTTGGCTAGTGGACTGATAAAATAAATGTCTGAAAATGACAGGAAATGCTAACACTTCAAGCCCACTTTGTACTATCTTCGCGATGTCCAAATTAAGCATGGCATAGTGCATTGGAAATCATGTTGAGTCTAGTTTCGTGAATCATGTTGAGTCTAGTTTCCTGAATATCTTGAAGTTTTCCATTTGGAGTTCATTTTCCCTATCAAAAGCCCAATCTCCCAAGACTAGTCAAACATGTAGTGCCTAAAGGGAGTGCACAGTGCCACTTTCAAGACAACTTTTGGAGGTCTTCCTCAACTCCAAATTGAGCTCATGATAGCTCATTGGAAAGGTATCTATGTCTAGTTATCATTGTATGCATCAAGCAAGTCATTTGGTCACCCTAGTGAGGAGAACTCTTGATTTTCCCAAGGTCACTCCATAAATGCATCAACTCTCCTGAGGTAAATGATGTTTTGGACATTTCTCCCACACGATGAGACCTATGTAAAAAAGAAGGAAATTTTTCTTCCTGGGTCTATGATGGACAAAAGCCTCTCTCACTTTTGTCAAATGCATCTTATCTTCCTCAGAAACATCGTTTGAATAAAACCTATCCTCATGTGTGGGACAGGGGATTTGTAGAAATGAAGGGAAATGAAGGGGATGAGGGTCTTCTAATTTCTTAAGAAAATTTTGGGAAGTATGGAGGAATGTTAGGAAGTAGGGGAAAGTGGAATTTCAAGGATTGAGTGAGGGGAAGGGGTCCAAAATGGAAAAACAGAGGCCTAACCTAAAAAAGTGTCAAATTGTAGCAATAGGCTAGGGTTTGTGGGAAAATGGTGAATTTGAGGGATATCAATGATGAGAAGTGTTTAAGAAGGTATGTTAAGGATAAGGGAAGGCGTAAGAGCATCAGGATACAAGTTTTGTTAAAGATTTGACCAACCAAGAAAAATTACCTTCAAAACCCTAGGAGAGGGAAATGAGCCTTACCTAAGCACAAGTGAAGCAAAACAAGGTGTAAAATGACCCATTGGAACTTGAAATAATGATGACAACTAATTTGAATGATGGTACACTCATTTGAATGGTGACATGGACTAGTACGTGGAAAACTTTGGAAGGAGTGAAAACAATCCTAGAACTAAATTTACCTAGTGACCAAATTTTACTTGAAGACTCACTGAAATGACAAAAATTGGACTTTAACACCCCAATACCACTTTAAAAGATCATATTTGATCACTGGTGGAAGGATGCAAAGATTGACACTAACATTGGCCTTATTGGGGATGGAAGCTCCTTGGAGGTGTCAAGAACACCGTAGACCAAGTGCCTCATCCATTAGGAAATACAGTCAAAAACTCAAATTGAAATGCATGACTGAAAACTAACGATTTGATGACACAAACTGACTTTGAAACTGACTTGAAATTGGCTGAAAAATTGACTCAAGACTTACTTAACTAAGACAAGTACTTATAAAGCTTTTTAATGGCAGTAGACCATCGAGATTTGAGAGCTTCAAATACTGATGAAAACCACCTGCCTACTAAAGAAATATGTACAATCATGTGAAGTCAACCTTCCATGTAACCAATCCAGCAAATGGCTACTCACTAAAATTCTGCTCTCACTTTCCCTGAGCAGGGAGAACAATGTACATGTAGGCAACTCACAATAAAAACTGAAACCAAGGCTTATGCTAACAAACTAGACAACATTCATCTTCTCCCATTCTTGCAATAGAATGGTGAAGGGATCTTGAAAATCCTGAAGCACTAGCTTGTCTTGAGATCCAATAGCAAAAATACAAGTACTCCCTTCATTCTGATCTAAAAGAATAGTTGGTTGTTGATTCATAGGAAGGCATAGAGAAGTATAACCTTCTCTTATCTAAGTGTTGGCTGTAAATTCTTCGAGCATGAGAAATTTTGACTCGATTTTTGGCATGCTCTCTCTCTCAAGCTCATACTCCCCAAATTCACAATCTAAGTCATTCTTAAATAGAAAAAATTCTTCAAGATTATCAAAAATGACAGCCTTACCATCTTCATTGAAGAAAACAATATTTGTCAGTTGATCTATAAATCTAATTTCGAGACTTTCCTCCTTTAAACTAAGATTTTCATTTTTAAAAGTGGAAGAAGTTTCACTAACACCTTCTTGACTATGTGAACAATGCAAACCTGCATTAGCTTGGGCTATAACATGACCTTGTAAGAGTTGATCTATCTCATCTTCAGATAGAGGATAAAGTACTTTTTGTTTTCTTTTTCTAAAACAGTGATTGTCTTCTTTCCCTCCTAAAGATTCACAAGGTTGCTGAATATGGTCTTGTGTGTCAAAGTCATTAGCTTCTTCAGATTTTTCTTGAAACTCAAAACTGAAATTTATATCATTTACTACAGAGTCATCTAAATAAGATTTTTCAATTACTTGAACAAATATCTCATCTTATTTTTCATAAAGGGATTGGAGTACCTCCTTCTGAAGACTTTGTTTTGATGGGATGAGAACACTTGTGTTGATAACTTTTCTTTCTTCATTCAAGGTGATCTCAACAATACAACTCTCCTTGATGGGATCCGAAACAATATACTCGTCATCATCACAATCTGAATCTAGATTTGGAATAGCCAACTTGACTTTATCACAATCTAAAATTGGAACTTGATTTTCTTGTGTACTATCTTCTATTATGAGCAGATTTGAAATAAGACCTTGTATTCCATCATTTTTCAATTGTACTAAGATCTTGAACCTGCTGCAAATTTTCCTGAGCATCTTGACAAGTATCCTTTGAGCTCTCTTTATGCTGTTGAAATGGATTTTCATATAGGGATTCCATGATCACATCATCCATGAAGTCATCATCTTCATAAATTTTCTCAAGATTTTCAATAAAACTATAAACATGTTTGCAAGAGTTCTGAACTAATATTAAGGATGGATAAGATTCTTTATACCTTTCAAAGAACATGGTATGAAAATATTTTAAATAGTAAGTACAAGCAGGCAACAAACTTTCATACCAAGATCGGGCTTCACTTTCCAGAGTGGCCATGAATATCTTCATCAAGCAGTCTTTAGGAAAATCAACCTCCAACTTGCGAATATGCATGTGAAATCTAACCAGATGTAAAGCAGCATCATTCCTATAATCATCTTTAAACATAGGCAAATACCTTTGCCAATCTACCTTAGGAATTTTATTTGGGAATCTTGGAACGCGATCTCGACTCATGGGAGCATACCTTCAAGAAAACAAAACCATTTTGATAACAATGAATTCACCAAGAAATTGTTTAGGCTTTTGGATCTTGAAGACTGGAGTTGCCATAAAAATTCTGAACCTTGGGGTTTTTCGACACTTGAGTAACCAGGTGAATGATTTCAGCCTTTGCATGCATCTGACCGTTGTTCACCATTAGAAATCAGATCTGAACTTTGATGATCCTTCCTAGAGAAGATCTGTCACTCTTCCCTAATATGATCACCACTCTGTTAACACCTAGATTTACCTCAGGCTGAAGGGAGGCAACTTCTAGGGTAACCACAAACCAAGCGTAGCCTTGTAGCTAGCCCTACAAGACCAGGAGAGGGCTCTCTGCTTTATGATCTTAGTCAAGATGACTGGATCAAGTAAAAGATTTTAGGCTAGGTATAGTAGCTCGAAGGTTTTGATTGAATTTTTTGGTGTTCTACTGGATCAGATGGAGCTGGGTAGTTTAGTCCTGGGAAATTAGGTCAGAAATGTAAGGTGTTCTATGGGAAAAGGTAGGCATAGGCTTTAGCACATTAACCTTAATGGTGTGAGGTGTTTAAGACTGATGAGGATCTAAGGAGGGCATGTGACAATCATGGATCCTTCTCAAACAGTAGAAAACACAAAATGTTGACTGATTTCCCAAGGTAGAGCATTGATACAATGGATTCTACCTATCAAACTTGAAAGCATTCAACTAGAAGTAATGAAATGAATGATGGCATACATAAAACATGAAAACAAATTATCACAAAAGAAGAAACTGTACTAAAACTCCATACCATAGGGATCCCATACAAATAGTTCTAAATCTTATTAATCTCCTTGCTAAACTGCTTATAATGATGTACAATCAAGCTCTGAGCATCCAATTGAGTCCAACCTCAACCACTGTCTAAGAAAATACATAATATAGGCATCAAAACCACTCATCCTAGCCTCAGGGGTCGAATCCATGAGAGGAGGAGCAGTTACAAAAAAAACTGAACTAAAAGCTAAAAACTAGGGAGGTCAAACGAACTCATCCCTAAGATGATGAAAACTGATTCATTACATGCCACCTTGGCCATTTACCTAATGTATGTATCCTAGATAACCAAAATATACATTAATTACAGCATGATTTTACATTACATTAGTAAAAATATCAAAATCCTAAAGATGAAACCAAATTCTGGAAGAAACAGTGAAAAATTGAGTGTAGCACCAGTGTCAAATGTGCAGCGCTTGAAGGGAGTGTGCAACATCAAATTGCAACTGAATTTTAACTAACTTCCTGACCTCCAAATCTATCTCATGATAGCTCATTGGATAGCTTGTCTTGTATGCTTTCCAAATCTTCCCTTAGTTTCTAATTTGACCTTCATTTTCCCCTCCAAAATTGAAATCTCCCAAGACTGCTCAAACGTGCAGCCCCCGGGTCCAAAAATAGGCAAAAACATGAAATTTAGGTGGTCTTTTGGCCTTTTCACCTAGTAAAGCTGACTTTCGGACCCGAAAACATGGTTTTTCTAAATGTACATGACCTTATAAATCCAATGGTGGTTGCCATTTCTCCAAAAAGTGCCCCAAAAAAATGTGCAGTGCACTAGGTGTTGTACGTTTGGCCAGTGGACTGATAAAATAAATGCCTGAAAATGACAGGAAATGCTAACACTTCAAGCCCACTTTTGACTACCTTCCTGATGTTCAAATTGAGCGTGGGATAGCGCGTTGGAAATCGCTTTAAGTCTAGTTTCCAGAACATCTTGGATTTTTCAATTTGCAGTTCATTTTTGCCATCAAAAGCCCAATCTCCCTAGACTGGTCAAACACATAGCACCTAAAAGGAGTGTGCAGCGCCACTTTCAAGACAACTTTTGGAGGTCTTCCTCAACTCAAAATTGAGCTCATGATAGCTCATTGGAAACGTCTCTGTGTCTAGTTAGCACTTTACTTATCAAGAAAGTCATTTGGTCACCCATCCTAGGAGAAATCATGATTTTCCCAAGGTCACTCCAGAAGTGCATCAACTCTCGTGAGGTAAATGATGTTTTGGACATTTCTCCCACACCATAAGACATGTGTAAAAACTGAAGGAGATTTTTCTTTCTGGGTCTATTATGGGAAAAAAATTCTCTCACGTTTGTCAAATGCATCTTATCTTGCTCAGAAACATCATTTGACTAAAACCTATCCCGATGTGTGGGACAGGGGATTTTTAGAAATGAAGGCAAATGAAGGGGATGGGGGGCTTCTAATTTCTTGAGAAAATTTTTGGAAGTAGGGAGGGATGTTAGGAAGCAGAGGAAAGTGGAATTTCAAGGATTGAGTGAGGGGAAGGGGTCCAAAAGGGAAAAACATAGGCCTAACCTAGAAAAGTGTCAAATTGTAGCAATAGGCTAGGGTTTGTGGGAAAATGATCAGTTTGAGGGATATCAGTGATGAGAAGTGTTTAAGAAAGTATGTTAAGGATAGGGGAAGGCGTATGTGCATCAAGATACAAGTTTTGTTAAAGATTTGACCATCGAAGAAAAATTACCTTCAAAACCCTAGGAGAGGGAAATGAGCCTTACCTAAGCACAAGTGAAGCAAAACAAGGTGTAAAATGACCCATTGGAACTTGAAATAATGATGACAACTAATTTGAATGATGGTACACTCATTTGAATGGTGACATGGACTAGTACTTGGAATACTTTAGAAGGAGTGAAAACAATTCTAGACCTAAATTTACCTAGTGACCAAATTTTACTTGAAGACTCACTGAAATGACAAAAATTTTACTTTGACACCCGAATACCACTTTAAAAGAGCATATTTGATCACTGGTGGAAGGCTGCAAAGGCTGACACTAACAGGAGGGAGTTACAAGGATAGAAAAACTAAAAATGGAGCTGGCTCTGATATTGTTAGACCAAAGCATACATAACACCAATCATGACTCCAATAGATACTATGTCACGCTAGAAGGTAACTCCTCAAATGAAATATATTTATTTGTTTAGATTGCTCATAGTTATATACACGAGGGAGTGACTCTTGAGTTTCATCTCCCGATAACTTTTCCTTTTTCATTATTTATTATTTATATTATTTACAACTGTTCACCCAATGCCCATGATTAAGTGTCAACATACTTTAGTTTAATTCTAATTTTGAACATTAATTTATAAATATTATTTTTTTTGGACTTAATTATATTATAAATTTCAATTTTTTTTTTTTAAAGTTAATGTAACTTTAATTATACATATTCACATTTTAGATTCTTTTCACATGATTTTAGTATTCTTAGTTTTAGCTTTTAACTGTGATATATTATATTGTAAAGTTATGTCATTATTATTTTGGCTAACAATTACTTTAACCGTTACATTAATATACGTTAATTTAAAAGTTAGTATTTTTCTCTTTAGATTTAGTTTAATATTAGCATAGTTTAATTTAAGATTTAAGGTTTTTTCCTTTAACTTATATTAAGGTTAAGCTTTAGTTTTTATTTTAATCTTTGATTTTTATTTATGTATTTAGTTTATTAATTTAAGATTTTTTTTAGTTCACTAAAGTTAATATTTTAGAATTTGTTTTTTTTTAAGAATAGTTATAATATTTTCTTTAAATTTTGTTATTAATAAAATTTACATTTTAAAATTATTTAATTTGTTTTTATAAAATCTTGTTTCTTTTAAAATAAAATAAAAGATGGTATGGTTTTGATTTTTAAACTAACTTATTTATTTAGTTTTAGTTTCCTATTGATATATTTCATTTGAATTTTAATTCGATTTAATTTGTTTTTATGAAATTTTGTTTGTTTTAAAATAAAATAAAGACTTATGGTTTCCGATTTTTAATTTAATATTAAATTTAGTTTTTGTTTTTGTTTTATTATATATTTTAATTTTAATTCGATTTAATCTATTCTAGTTTTATGATAATATATTTTAGTTTAATTATATTTTATTGTTTTAGATTATAATATGATTTAGTTTAATTATCTTAGATATTTATTTTTATTTTTATTTTTAGTTTCAGTTTTCAAATTATATTTTAGATTTATATCATATTTGATTGAGTGGATTTTGGGGTTGGAAGTTGATAATGGAAGACTTAGAGTGTAAGGAGGAGGAAATAAAGAAAACACAAAAAGTTATAAAAAGAGCATATTCACACATTTGAAGGGGCTTCGGATCCAAAAACTATAGGGGAAATTTTGCGGAGAGATTGTCAATTGCACTATTGTAAGATAGATATTTCTCTTTAATAGAATAAAGAGAGTTCTAAGCTTTTGAAAAGAGAAGGGTATGCATTTTGTAAAACCGATTCTTGAAGAGATTTGGGACTTTAAAGGACTTTACAAAGCTTTTGGAGTTAATAATAACTTTGAATTCCATTGCACTATTGTATGAATTTGTAGGTTTGTTGTTATATCCTCTTGTTAATTTCACTCTAATTTATTTATGTGCATAATTAGTGTATGAATGTTTGATATTGACACTTTGGGTGATTTCATTTATTTTATGTTAATTAAACCTTGTGAAGCTATCTTTTCAAGTTTTTGTAGATGTAAGTACGAATTGGATATTGAATTCGATGGGACTTGATTGTAATGGCTACTAACTATTTATTAGTTAATTGGAATCTTGTCTTGATAAATTGTTATTGTGTTGAACAAATTTTTTCTTTAATATTGTAATTTATCTAATATCGAATCCATTCATTAGGAATTGGACTAAAATATATGTTATGGATATTTTAATAATTATTTATTGAAAGCATTCCATTACATATTTGTTTGACCAATTTGCAAATCATATGAACTGATTATATGAGTTGAAAACATATCTTAACCTTAGATTCACTCTCCCTCTTTCCACTTTTTATTTCTTTACTCTTGACTTGGACGAGATCTACATCTTGTCCTAATCAAAATAGAGTAGATTATATTTCCTTTTGTGAGTTGCGTTATAGATTAAAATTGCATTTTCACTTAGAAAACATTACAGAAGTCTCCTTGTGCAAAAGGAACATTTATGTGGTTAGGATGATCGCTTGTTTTAGCTAACCTAAAGGAATATTTCAAGAAACTGCGAAAAGGTAACTCCTTCTCTTTTGCACTAATAACACCAAGTCACGTTTCATGTTAGTATATTGAAAGGAATATATATTCTGTATATAAAATTGTTATATCATATTATTAGTTAGTTTAGACTAATTTTTAGTTAAAGGTAACTGGACCCATTTAAAACCACCAAACGGAAAATAGTCTAATTTGGGGCTTTGCCTAGGTGGTCTCCCGAATGTTATGATGTCATTTTTGGCCATAAAAAATCTGGTAAACCTTATCAGTCTTAGTAGATGTTAATCACCATTATTTTCATAAAATCATAATTTGATGTTAAACCTCATGCTTTTGTAAGAAGAGTAATTTTGAGGAATTTTTGGATTACTCATATTAAAAAATTTCACTATCAACATTTCGAGTCAACAAGTGTAACTCATCTTCAAGAGAGAGATGAACCACATTTGTTAGCTTAAAAAATCGACAATACAAAAATTTAATGCGAAAAATCTAAAAATACTTCACAATCATAGTTTGATATTTAAGTTATAAACATAAATAATTTAAATTGATACAAAATTATTCACATATTATTAATTTTATTATAATAAAATAACTTATATTAAATATAACTAAATACTAAATTAACTGAAAATGGTTTATACTATTACTTTTATTTATTACATTAGAAAGTGATTGGTTTTAACTTGAATAGTGGTCACCAAAGTTTAGAAGTGCTATGAATAATAATCCAAACTTAAAAGAGAATGTATTAAAGAGATGAATATTTACTTAACAATTAAAAGATAGAGGCAATTCGGTAAAAAATATTAATAATATAATTTTAATTTTTAAACAGTTTTTTATTAATAATAATTCTATATTAACAATAAATCTATAGAAAATGAATAATTCTTTTAAATTATTATAAAATATTATTAAAAAAATTGATCATAACCTTCACACTAATATTTATTGTAACAAACTCAACGTTAATAATTGGGCTAACAAAAAGCATCTTGCATGAATAGATTTACAAAACTCAGGATATTAAAAAATATATATACATTATAATTATTTTTTATGTCACTTTTTCTTATCAATAATTAATAATTTTAACTACCCTATGGGATTTGTCCATTACATTAAATGTTATAGATTTGAAGTGTGTGCCAACTATGATAATTGTCTCTCTCTTCAAGATAGGGGCATGTGAAATAGTGTATGTGTAGCTCAAACGAACCTTTTATAATCACCTTAAATGTAGGGACATTGGTGAACAAACTCGGGTTTGGGCTTATGTATCACAAAGGTATTTAGTTTCATAACAACACTAGATGAGGTTAATAGTGGGTGTGGTGATCAGGGTAGAGGATAATCGTCCATTAATGATGGGAAGGATTTCTAGTGAATGTTTTTGTTAAGTTGTTTGCCAATTCTACGACTTCACCTTCCATGAGATCGAAACCGATAGTGACACGTGATGACTTTTCATTCTTAGGTCATTCCTCTCAATACTTTTTATAAATGCAATAGCTGGTGTGATGCATGGCAACAGTACAAGAATCTGAAAGGCGACCATTATGTGGTTATTGTGTTAATCTATCTCCATTCCAAAGTAATTTTAACTGGGTTTGAGGAGGAGAGTTTGCAGGGGTTTATTTTTGTTGAGGGCCAATGTTCTTTGGAGGGGAAGCGCATTAATCCCATCTATATTTTTTTTTTTTCAATTTTTTTTGGGAGAATGTCCATATTTTTTATCATGTTTCTACATAATACAAACACCACTCTAATTTTTGATTTTGTCATGGTTTTACTCAGTTTAGATTCTATAGGGATATCATTTAATTGCTTGGTTATGATATGTGGATTTTTCTACCTAGGTAGATTATCTATGTGGCTTTAATTTTTTAGGGTTTGTTGGGCAAGTGGAATTGGTAGTCTGTAATTATTCAATTTTTAGTTTTTCCTACACTATAATTATGGAATTGTATAGGTTTGGCAAATTACTTCCTCGGGTTTGCTTAAGGAAATCCTGTCCTATTTTGGTATCTAGTGCTAGTCTTTTGTTCTAGTTTTTAACATTCATATTTAGCCTATGGAAATAGCTTCGATCCTTCATAGACGTATCACCCACCTAGATTGGTTGTAGTCGTCAACCCTAGTTTTCTTCTACTCATACTCTAATTTCAAACTCTCAAGCTTCAGAGACATATCCACCTTTTGATCTTCCTTTTCCCTACACTGAGGTGTGAACTTTTGTGAACTTTTAGGTCATAGCTAGTTTGTTTAAGTTTATAACCCACCTATTTTGGTACGATATAGTCTCATATCTTATTTCTAAAGTACAATGGTTTGTGAGTTTATTTTTACCATAATGGCACCTAGACAAATAATGCCTAGCCACAGGGGAGGAGATAATAGCTTAGCACCTCGACAAGGGCGTCTCTTTCAATGGAACTCCATGGCCAACTATTTTGACTCAGTGCCAAAGGAGGTTCGTACAAAGATCATAATGCTTGAGAAAAATGAATTTGGAGAAAAGTTGTATTTTTCAGTTTTAGAGGTTGGGTTAGAGGACCTCAAATGGATTCCACGTCTACATAAATTTTGGAAGATACGGATCTACTTCTTTCATTCCATGCCTATTCATCAACAACTAGAGATACTCTTTATAATTCTTTTACATGACAAATAGATAGATAATTACCAACTCTTTGCAAGGGAGGAGAATATAAAGAGAATGCTCTGGAATGTTCAATTCAGTTTGGGTGATATCTTGGCCCGTTTGCAAAAGGTGGAGAAGTTTGACTTCTAAGCTTTCTCAAGTTTTCATCTCAGATTGATGTGCATCTTCAACACATGTCATCATTTTGGTTTGGAATTTCTTGGCACGATGTCACCACAAAGTTATGGTAACCATATCCAACAGTCTTGGGTTTTTGGTAGTTGTTGCTGGCAATATTTTGCAATGTGATGTTCTTGCAGTTCTTTCTTGCAACTCTGGACAACAATAATTTAAATAGTATTATCTAAAATTTCTTGTTTTAGATCAGTGGTGAAGGTTGAATTGTTATATAAATCTACATATATATTATGTTGTTGGTACAAACTTGTTGCAAGAGATTACTACTTGAACAATTTTGTAGTCTTTAGTTCTCTAGAACCAATTTTTTATCCTACATTTATCTATGTAATCATACTTTTCCTTTAATAGATTTTTTTTTCATGATTAACAAAAAATAATTAATAACTTAATCTTTTTATTTTCACCGTGTGAAAACATTAAATGGACTTATGAAAAATATTTGATATAGTTTCATTTATTTATACAATACACTTTATTTCAAAGAGTGTAGTTTATTCCCATCCATTGATCAAAGCGGTGAAAAGTACGACTGAGGATAAGCGCCCAATATTGGGGACAAACTCAGGATCATTTAAAGATGATAGAAAGTAATCTCATTAGCATGCTTATCAATAATATATATATATTTTTAATTTGTCAATAACACATTATTTATCTATCTATTTTAAAATATGGAACATGTTAAGTCAATGATTTAATATATATTTTAATCAAAATATATTATAAGAAAATTAGAAATATTATAATAGAATATTTGGAATAATTTTTACATTAAAATATGGGTAGAATGGTTCCCTTGGGGTAGTTTAATAGGTAATGATCATTGAAATAAAGTCTCACCCAATTAGAAGTCTTAGATTCAAGTCATGCATTATATTGTTGAATCTTGTGACCACTATTTATGTGGCTTTTTATTCGATATTATAATGCTAAATTATAATGTAAAATATTAATTAATTTAATGTAAAATATTAATTGATTTATAAGTGAATTTATACACGATGTTTGCACCTACATTTTTCTTATTGATATGAGAATCTCTATGGGAGGGCCAGAGAAATGGAAAATATATTAGGTTTTGTTTTCTCTACATAGCTCAATGTAGGTGTGTTGTTATGTGAATAAGAAATTTGTTAGTTTGTTGTTGTGTCTGTGTACGACCATTGTCAACGACGACTAAGTGCTTTACAGTAAAAACAACCACCAGAAAAGAGATTGTTTGTCACAGAGGGTGCACTAATCAAGCTTTAGGAGTCCATGGATCCTTGTAACCGTGTTCTGGAGAATCAATATTGAGCTGGGATCATCCAACACACCAGTGCGGCCTGGGAAGCTCATGCATTCGCTGTAAATGTTTACTTAGAAAATTGGAATTGACAAGATGTATTGATAAGTTTGGATAGAGCCAATCATCATTTGAAGAGAAAAAAGAAAAAAATGTATTGATAAGTTCGGATAGAGCCAATCATCATTTGAAGAGAAAAAAGAAAAATGACTGAGATCTCTAGATATCCTCGTCGCCTCTGCTGTTGTTCTCTGTGCTCTCTGTGGCTTTAATTGGATCTCATATTTAGAGTCGCCGCTTTGGTTGGAGGAGACACCTTTCCTTTCCGATGTTAGATGCCTCATCAAATTGAAATTTATCAAATGACGCTAAGGCTGGCAAGTTTGGAGTGCAATTTTCCCTGCTTCAGACATGGCCAACGAAATGATTGGTGGTTTATAAACATCATTGTGAATATTTCAAATTTTCGTGAGCAATGAGAAGTTCTTGGGAACGAGGTCTATTTCCTGATTGTTGAATTTAGAATGCTCTCCAATCAAAATGAGATGTTATCTGCATAGAGGGTTCTCTAGAATGCTGAAATGGAATTGAGACAGATTCGAACCGACCACCAATCACCTACCCTTGCACTAGAAGTGGAAATTACATCATTTTGAACACAGATGTTGAGAAGCCAGTGTTGTTTCAAACGAGTGGATTATTGATTTGGATAAATTAACATCATGAGAAGAATTATTGTCTGCACATTAGTTTCAATCCATGATATTTGCCTCCTAAACTGGCTTGCTCGAGACTCAAACGCACGTCGGGTAGGAGCTCCTTGATCAGATCATTTTCTGTACAATGAGTAGACTCGGTTACTGTGTTTAGAAGAGACTTCAGTTTCTCTTATATAGTTCGAATTATCTTACATCACGATATGAATACCTTGTTAGTACAGAGCACATAGAAGATTCATATTCAGATGGCGACAACAGAGCATAATCTCACAGACAGAGAAATGGAGAAATAGAAGAACAACACAAATACATTACTAATGGAGAATGAAATCACTTTAGAGGCCTTGGCCCTTGGCTTTCCTTCTATGGCCAGAGAAAATACAAATTTATAGAACATGAAGAAGCATCTAGAATTCTACATGTGAAACACAGCGAGGTTACAAGTCAATGAAAGTGGGTTGGAGTCGGTTCATTGTCGAAGTGATTGTGAGAGAGTGGGTATCGGTGAGGTCGGCGCCGAAGTCTTTATGTCGGCTTCACATTTAAAATTCTCCCACTTGAAACCGAATGACGAATCTTGAATCGAGTCACACCGATTCCTACCATACCTCTACATAACTCATGTTTATTTCTTGGTAGAATATTAGTGAGAATATCATCAGGGTTCTTATCAGTATGGATTTCTTCCAAGCATAATTGTCCTTCCTCCAACACATGCCGGATCCAATGGTACCTTAATTCAATGTGCTTGGTTTTTAACTGAAATGTTTGGTTTTTCTCGAAGTGAATGACACTCTGACTATAACAATATAAGATATTATTGTCCTTCTTTATTCCTATCTCTCCTAGGAATCATTGCATCCACAACATCTCTTTACAAGTTTTTGTTGTAGCTATGTACTCTGCTTCTATTGTAGAGAGAGATACTACTCTTTGTAGCCTTCACACTCAAGATATCGTTGCACCTACAATTGTATACAAATAGCATGTAGTGAACTTTCTGGTGTCCATATCTCCAACCATATTTGCATCTGTAAATCCTTCAAGAATAGTCTCATTATGACCAAAACATAAACAATAATGGCTAGTACCCTTGAGATATCTCATAATCCATTTTACTTCTTGCCAAAGTTGTTTGCTGGATTGGCAAGGAACCTGCTCACTACTCCCACTGAATATGCAATGTCAGGTTGTGTGCATACCATGCCATACATCAATATGCTTACTGCTTAAGCATAAGCAATCTTGCTCATCTCTTCCTTCTCCTTGTCATCACTAGGATATAATTCAGTACTCAGCTTGAAGTGGATTGCAAGGGGTGTACCAACTGGCTTGGCATCCTTCATATTAAACCTATCAAGCACCTTCTTGATATATTTTTCTTGTGACATCCACAACCTTTTATTTTTTCATGAATGCATAATCATCATACCCAATATCTTTTGTGTTGGACCCAAATCCTTCATTGCAAATTTGTTGCCCAAATCCTTCTTCAACCTATTGATCATATTCTTATCATGCCCAACAATCAACATGTCAACCACATATAACAATAATATGATATACTTTCCTTAATCATACCTCTTGATATAGACACAATGGTAGCTTCCAACCTATGAAAGCCATGTTCCAACATGAATGAATCAAATTTCATGTACCATTATTGAGGTGCCTATTTCAATCCATAGAAACTCTTCTTTAACCTATAAACAAGATCTTCTTTTCCTTTTTCAATGTAGCCTTCTAGCTGCTCCATATAAATTTCTTCCTCCAATTCAGCGTAAAGGAAAGTAGTTTTTACATCTAACTGTTTACATTTTAAGTCTAAAGTAGCAACAAGACCAAGAATGAATCTAATGGATAGTATTTTAACAACAGGTGAGAAAATTTCAGTGAATTTAATGCCTCCTTTTTGGGCAAATCATTTCACCACCAACCTTTCTTTATACCTCTCCTTCTTTTCGTCACCTTCATGCTTAATCTTGTAAATCCATTTGTTTTGTAGAGCCTTTCTACCTTTTTGGAGGTTTACCAACTCTCAAGTTTTATTTTCCAGCAAAGAGTTCATTTCTTCTTCCATTTCTTTCTTCCATTCTTTATTGTGCTCAACTTTACAAGCTTCTTGGAAACAATTAGGCTCACCTTGATCAGTCAACAAAATATAGTTTGCGCTTATGAGGCCTATAAGATCTGCAAACCAACTGTGGTGGTGCATTATCAGGTTGAGTCTCTTATAAAGTTTCATGCAAGATTCCTTATCCTTGGCATTCATCATTTTCCACTTGTTCTTCTTCCTCCTCCTGAATTTGTTGTACATTTTCTTCCATTGGTGGGATATCTTAATGTTTCTCTTCTAACCTGTCAATAGCTTGCTTGACCTCCAGCTCACCTACAGTCCTCTTAAGCATTTTTTACTCATTAAATATAACATCATTCCTTGTGATAATTTTATTTTTAACTAGACCCCATAGACGATAACCAAATTCTTCATCCGCATATCCCAAAAAAATGCATTTCATATATTTATCATCTAGCTTAGTTCTATTTTGTTTGGAAATATGTACAAATTCTTCACATCCAAATATTTTCAAGTGAGAATAATTCAAATTGTTACTAGTCTAGACTTCTTCAGGGATACCTCCATCCAAGGTTGTAGTTAGGGATCTATTTATAAGGTAGCAAGCGGTCCTGACTGCTTCAACGAAAAAATTCTTCTCCAAACCAAAATTGGACAACATACTTCACACCTTTCCCATAATGGTGTGATTCATCCTTTCTTCGACACCATTCTGTTGAAGAGTACCACGCACAGTCTTCTCATACTTTATGCCAGACCTGTTTCATATTGCTTGAATGCATTTGAGAAATATTCTCCACCATTATCTGTTCTCAAGCACTTGATCATTTTTTTAGTTTCTGTTTCAATAACAACATGGAATTTTTGAGATATTCCAAACACTTCAATTTTAATTTTCATAGGATATGCCCAAACCTTCCTCGATGCATCATCTATAAATGTTACAAAATATGATGCTCCTCCTAATGACTTGATGTTAAAAGGCCCAAACACATTTGAGTGTATCAATTCTAACACATTTTTCTTCCTGTTATGGCAACCTCTAAGGAATAAAACCCTCATTTTTCTACCATATATACAATGCTCACAAAGATCAAGATTGCAAGAATTCAAACCTGGAAATAAATTTTTACCAACAAGGATTTTTAAGCCCTTCTCACTCATGTGACCCAAGCACTAATGCCACAGATCTACTGAATTTCCTACTTTTGTGACAGAAACCAAATCTAATTTTCCTATCAATTCCTTCAATGTCTATAATTTTCATGTCTTGGGTCTTTCGGCCATGACCAATGCTCCTTTGCTAATTTTGCAGCCTCCTTTTCCAAATCTTGTGGAATAGCCTTCATCATCGAGTCGTCCCATAGAGATCAAACTCATGTGCATTTTTGGTACATGCTTGACTTGTTTCAGTAATATATCTTGTCCATCCTTCATCCTGATCTACACATATCCCACTCCAACAATACTGTAAAAAATATTATTCCCCAAGTGCACTCTACCATAATCACAAGGATTATATGCAACAAAAATATCTTTGCATGGAGTTACAAGGTGAAATTCGCTAGAGTCAAGGATCTAATCAAAATTACTGTTAGATATATATATATATTCACATGCATCCTCTACTGAAACAATAAACAACACATCACCATTTGTCGCTACAATAGTAGTCTCACCTTCATTTGTGCTAGATGACTTGTGATTTGTATTGGTCGGTCTGTGATCCTTTTGTCCTTTCTTCCAGAATCGACATTCTTTCTTCATGTGCCTAGGTTTGCCACAATGAAAGCAGATGATCCTGCCCCTTCTTGATTTTGATTTCCCTTGTTGGCCTTGATCAATTCTCCTACCAAGGCCAACTAGAGCTAGAGCTTCTCCTCCCTAGTTTTCTATAATTGACTTGCATGGCAGCTCCTCATTCATTAAACTGCTGCTGACATCATCAAACTTTAGGGTCCATGTCATTGTTGAAGTGCTCATAGCTACAATTAAATTTTTTCGAGCTATCTGGCATATAACACATTAACAAAATGACTCTAGTTTCATCATCTAGAATGATTTTAACATGGGCAAGCTGATTAGTAATAATATTAAATTCATTGAAGTGTTCAGCAACTGAAGCACTCTCCTTCATTTTGAGATTGTAAAGCTTCTTCATCAAGAACACTTTGTTTGATTTCGTGTTCATATCATATAGATCATGGAGTTTATTGCATAATCTTTTTTCTGTCTTTTCTACGGACACATTGAAATACACATCATTTGATAGATATTGGCGGATTGTTGCAATCACCTTTCTATCTATCGTATTCCACTCTTCATTCGTCATCGATGAAGGTTTCTTTGTTGTTCCCTCAATTGGAAAATATTTCTCCTTTAAAATCAGTATATTCTCCATCTGTGATTTCCATGAGGAAAAATTATCCTTGCTCAACTTCTCCATATCTATAAATACTATCTCCATTGCCAATAAAATTCACGCCCACAAAAATCAAAGCACTACTTTTTAATTATTACTCCAATTCAAATAAAATAAAAAATAATCTGGCTTTTTACTTCTTCCCAAATAAAGATATCACCCTTTTTTGCTTCTTCTTTAAAAATCCAAACACATAAGTTTCCACAAAAATATATATAACTATATATAATTTTCACCATAATAAATCACTCCAAACATATATGTTTAAACATATGTTCCTATATAAACGTTTCACCATAATAAAACACTCCAAACAAATTATGATGAAACAAATCCATTCCTGACTTTTATGTACTACTGCAACACATCCTCCCCAAAGCAGGTCAAGGACAATGGTGGCACCAAGCAGAGAACCTGTCGAGGCCAGAGAAGATAGCAAACAGAAATGTTGGCAGTGGCGTTGAAATTAGAAACTCCGTTTTCACCATTCTGGACATTGATAACAAGCCACCTGCTTTTGTTTTGAGGAGCCACCACTCTTCCCTGGCAAACAATTCTCCACTCATAGCCAGCAACGCACCAGGGACAAAACGCTCGACGTTTTTACTGCAACATTAGCTCGAGGGACTTTACTGGATGGGAAGAGTGGGCTTTTCTAAGGTGGGCGATGGTGGATGATTGGAGTCTACACAGGCTCCAATACCAGTAGATAGTATAGAGCGCACAACATATTCATATTCAGACGGCAACAACAAAGCATAATCTCACAGATAGACAAACAGAAAAACAAAATAACAACACAAACACATTACTAATGGAGAATGAAATCACTTCATAGGCCTTGGCCCTTGGCTTGCCTTCTTTGGCTAGAGAAAATACAAATTTATAAAACATGAAGAAGCATCTAGAATTCCAGATGTGAAAAATAGTGAGGTTACAAGTCAGTGAAGGTGGGTGGGAGTCGTTTCAATGTCATCCTTATTTTCAAAGAGTAGTTGCCATCGGTGAGGTTGGTGTCGAAGTCTTCATGATAACTTCCCATTTAACATACCTTAATTGTCGAAATGCTTATCAGAATAATTGGTGTGTGATCGAGTGGGTGTGAGATCTACCATCACTGGCTTCATCTGCAAAGGAGGACCTGAAGTTTTTTTTTAAATCTCTCCAAGAGTAAGCAGAAAGATACGCACCATATGTCCATAATTTTTTTATTCTTATAGCCACAAGCTCTCGAATAACACTTATATTTGAATCTATATCAGCTTTCCCTGGCACAAGAACAACATTTTTATCATCCTTAGCCAAAAGTTGAACCAGAGATTCTGATGGCAAACTTAATAGTTCTGGACATGGAGGGAAGCACTTTCAAAAGATTATGGCTACCCTTAACGTTTTGATTCAGTGTTCGATTATGGGCAAGCAAAATTAGTGTAAAAATGACTCTGCATGGATTCTTATGGTAGTGGAGGAGAAGCATGCCATTGATATGATAGATCACATGTAAGATTCACTTTTTTTAGTGGAGAGTAGTTATTGGTTTTGTTGTTATGCGGCTATATGTTTCCTTTTTTTATTAAATAGTTTGTTGTCGCATTTTGTAAATATGTGTAAAAAAGTGTAAACCAATTAATGAACAGAGAAATATAATTAAATTAGTTATTCTTGACATTCTTTGGTGCCGATGGAACATATCGCTAGTCTAATCATGTAAGTCTATTGTACACTCATGGATCTTGTTGTGCTTTGAGCTTCAAGACGATGACTTATAGGTTATGTTATGAAATCCCTATATGTAGAAAGGCCAGTTGCATAATTGACTCTTGAATATATCCAGTAATCAGGCAACTCACCTATACAACTATCAAAAGTGTAATTTGTTGCATTTTGATAGACAGGAGTTTGTTCTTAGGGTGATCTAGTATCAAGGTTTTTCTTCGGAAGATCAAGAAGTGTCAATTATACAAAGTTCTTCAAACATGGTCAGAGGTGATTATGTCTTAAATGAGTTGAATAGGAAACTAAAAAATTGTTGTGATGAAAAGAGCGTTGTCCGAGAAACTTCAGAGTGGGGATAATTGCCTAGGAAGACCAGTGAAACATACGTGACATGTGAATTGTAATTTTTCTTTTTTGTATTAATATTGCTAATGATGTAAATGTAAGCATTAAAAGGGGCACTTGGAATAATGCTTACATTAGAATGTAGGAATATTTTGTTTGTTAGTGATTAGATTTTGTTGAGATATTTCCTCAACAATATTCTCATGTCTTAGAAATTCTTGGATCTCATGACCACTATTTATGTGGCTTGTAATTTAGCTTTGTATTGTAGAATACGAATGGATTTGTGACTGAATTTGTCCACAATGTCTGCTCCTCTATTTTTCTTGTAAAATTAATAATATGTTAAAATAAATTGTAAATTAAGAAATAACTAATAAAATATTATTAATATATTAATATTAATTAATATTCTAGGTATAATTTTACCAATATAGTACTATAGTGAATTTACTAATATATTGAAAAGAATTAAGAGAAATACATTAAAGTATTAAGAGAAATAGTTTAAATTATTAACTTACTATTTTTGAATTAATATAAAAGTATTAATTCAATAATAATAATAATAATAATACAATAATCTATTAGTAATAATAATGTGTTTAGTAGATAATTAATGTTTTAATATATTTTATTAAATTTTTGTTAATAAATAAGTATATTAATAGATGTGAAAATATAATATGATTTAGATATTAAATAATAATAACTTATAATGTTAACAGATGAGTATATTGGTGTTAAAGTATTTTCTTAATTATTTTAATGAGAAATGTTGGATACGTAAGAATTTAGAGTTGAGAAAGTACTTTAAGTCAATTTTTACTAACTTCAAGTATACTATCTCGATTTAAGTTGTTAGGACGTCTTAATATTTATAGAGCTTCTCTAAATCTTACTTTTAAGTAGTGCTCCTCTTTGGAAATGATAGTAGTGTCTTCCAAGTAGATGTGATGCTTAGTGAGGAGGGAATGGTCAACCACAACACAGATGCATTCCCTCTTCACTAAGCAGTCTATCTTGTGTGTTTAATTGGCATGTGGTGTGTGTAGATATATATATAGTATAGTCTAACTTTTTTTGGTTAATTTTTTCCAAAATCTGTTAAATTTCCATAAGGAAATTTGTATCCTATTAATCAAATAATGTTACAAATAAATATGTGAAATATTGTCTCAAGATAAGGAAACTATCTTGGACACACAATCTATTGGTTGAGAGAATATCTCAACCACACACAAATCTAGGGAACAAAATAGGAATGAACTCCTCTAGTTATAAAGAATCACGACTGAGACAAGTAGGAATTACATATTTGAACATACCCCCTTAATGAGTACTTGTATCGATATCTATATGCAAAGTATAGTTTCAGTCAAACATAACAAAAGAATATGTTGATGTCCATATAAAGGAGCAACAATCCACCAGAATGCATGGGTGCCAGCCGCTGCAACCACTAGTGTATTAGGATTCCCTTCACATACATGGTTCTCTCAACCATTATAACTGCATAAATGTACATGTACCTGCAAATCCCCCTCCATCATCATGTTTTTTATCAGATTACCCGTAACCATGCTTTGGGTTTTATTGAATCACCCTCAACCATGCCACCAAGGGCTCTCAGCTACCATGGCTCAACACAACCACCAAGGCTCAACACAACCAAGAAGGCTCAACACAACCACAAAGGTTCTCCAGTCACTCTAGGCCAGAAATCTTCCACTAAGGCACTCCATCCACTTTGGGCCACAAAGCTGCGACTAGGGCATTCCAGCCACTCTGGGCTACAAACTTGCCACTAGGGGACTTCAACCACTATGGCTCACCAAAGACCTAACTCGACCAAGCCAAGGGTTTTCTCAGCTAACCCTAAGCCATGCATATAGGAATCTATGTCCACTTCACTCTCACATGTGGTTTCCGGCTTACCACAAACCGACACTGCAAGTACAAAGCGTTTTTAAGATTACCGCAAAATTTATGGGGGAACAAATGCCTTACGAGGCTTACAACACAAATCCAACTTTTGTAGTTACCAGGTACATACATTACAAAGACAACTACAAAACATCTTAGACTTGCTTACTAATAAAATGTGTGAGTCATAATACAACATGCTAGTGAGTCTATTCCACAAACTCACACAAACTTTCAAATGCGTTTGGATCCTTTGCCACTCATCTTGGATAAACCATACCATTCATATGTTGGAGCACACCACTGCTTTCCCACTTTAATATCATAATCTTTGTACTTTGACTCTTTGACACCCTCATTTTTAAATTTAGCATACTTGTCTTAGATCTCCATGTTTTACTTGTCATCGTTAGAGTCACGAATTCTAACAAAATGACTTCACATTGAGGTCACAAATCTCAATATGTATACCAACTTCCAAGACACATTCATTTTCACCCATACCTTGCGCAAAGCTTATATTTCATAGTTTGGTGAGTTAAGGTCCAAACAATATATCAAAAAATAAAATAAAGTTGAATCGCATGAGAATTCCTCCCACCTACGATTTGGAGAGTCAAAAAGGAAAGCGGGGTGTCCCGCAGAAAATTGACTCGTAAACTAGCAAAGATTCCATAAAATCAATTGTTTGACTGAGATAATCCAAAAAAATAAAACAATTCTCCATAATTTTTAGGCATCCAATTTAGGAACCACATATACAGGGTCTTCTATAGTCCAAGTTCATGAACATGCCCACTGTTGATCTTGAAGGGTGCTTGGGGATTTTGTTAGGTCCCTATACTATTAGTGTAACCCCTTTTTGTTATCGGTGCAACCTCATTATTGTATTTTTATGCCCATATAGTCCCCATGTTGTCATTATTATGCCCCATAGAAGTCCACTATTGTTATTGTTTTGCCCCTACAATATCATTGTTATGTAGGCTTTGATTGTATTGGGACCCCTTAAACTCCTATATATAGAAAGGAGGTCTTGTCATTTGTATCATCCAAGAATTGCTCATTTGTGTAATGTAAAGGAGGTTGCCCCCTTGAAGAGGCTCATTTTTAAGTCGTTGATCTATCTTTTCTATATTTTTGTGAGTTGGTTTCATAACATTTGGTACCAGAGCTTTGGATATAGGGTTTCGCTGCTCCAAACAGGTCATCATGGTATTTTTTCTATGAATTTTTCTCTAAGAACTTTCAAAATCTAAGAAAAACACATTTGAGCCGAAATCATGGTGAAGCTCCGATCATAATTTCAGACCTTGTCTTGCTATATTTTCGAAGATATGATCTTCAAAATGTAGGGCTTTTGCAAGTTCAAGAATTCCATCTCAAAGAGGTCATCGTGGCATTGTCACTATAAAATATTTTCTACGATGGTTCAAACTTTGAAATTAAAACCCATTTGATCCGAAACCTTGGTGAATCTCGGGCCCAAATTTCATATCTTGTTTCGCTATATTTTCGAAGATATGGTTGAATACATTTAGCGTTTTTGCAGACTCCCAAATTACATTCCAAATAGATGACCTTGGGAAAATCATCATAACTTTCTCTCTGAGCATTAGATTGAAATTTCGTAAAGTAGACATACTGTAGTTTTTTGTGTGTCTATTTTAGGTATGAAGGTGCAAACAATGAGACGTGGCAGGCCATACACGTTCGCTCTACTGAACCAATCTATAATCAAGTCATCATAGGAGATTTGGCGTAACTCTTTATTGAAGAATCCAATATTGATCAGACTATTGGGGTTAGAAAGAGGACTCAGAGGGATACCACAGGAAGAAATTGCAAAACTTGAAGATATGAAATTACAGAGTTATAGTCATTTAAAAATCTAGCTCCTAAAAGAAATAAAAATAATTACTCGAATCAAGAAAATAGAAACACCTAGTAAAAAAAAATGGATGGATGATTTGAAGAATGCAATCGAAGCTAAGATAAATAGTTTTATATGTGCCATGGAAGATGATATCGAAGGTATGGAAGCAAATTTGAAGAAAGGCGTGGAATATTTGAAGAAAGACATGTAAGATTTGAAGGAAGGTGGGACACAACTGCTACAAGAAAGGCCTCCTAATGACGAAAAGTTAGTAGAGGAAACTCATGACGAGAAAAAAATAAATGTTAATCATGATTTCATAGAATCTAACATTGGATTGAAGACCCACCATATTACAAAGATCGATATGAGGAAGTTTGATGGCAAGGATCCCATCACATGGATACTATAGATGGAGAAATATTTTGATCTACATGATGTGCAACTGTTAAAGAAGGTACGTATTACATCTTTATATTTAGAACCGAATCAAATTTTATGGTATAAAGGGCTTTGTTCTCATAAACCACTTGTCACCTGGTCAATTTTCATGGAGGAAATGATAGCACATTATGAGGATACAAGGAGGAACACCTTCTTTAGCCAATTGATAAATCTCAAACAAAAGCGTTCATTAGCAGAGCACATTGAGGGCTTCTAAAAATTGAATATAATGGTAATTGATATTCTAGAGAAGAAGGGGATTAATTTATTCATAGTAACTTTAAAGGATAAAAGTCAACATGAGGTTCGTCGTTGGGAACTTGATTCATTGGAGAAGGCATTCAGGCTCGAAAGAAAATTTGAAAGAAAAATTATGGCAACAAGAAATCCTACCACTCACAATTATAAAGATGGAAGTGTTGTTTCTCCTATTCTTCCACAACCTACAAGCTTGATACCACAATAATTGGAAGAAGAAAAGGAGAAAACGACATTTGTTTTGGTTGTGATAGAAAATACACTAAAGGTCATAAATGTGCTGAGAAGAAATTATTTTACATTAATTTGAAGAGGAGGAAGAAAAGGACCAAGAAACATCAAAAGAAGAGGATATACACCAAGAACCAACCCTAGAAAAAGAAGAAATGAATCTGACCATATCTTGCAATGCATTGGCAGGAATTACCACTCCTCAAACTCTCAAGATAGAAGGACATATCAAGAAGAAAAAGGATAACCTCACTTTCATGTAGAATCAAATGAAACAACATGCAGATCAACATCGCAGTGAAAGAATTTTTTATATCGGCCACTGAGTATTTTTACAACTACATCCATACAAACAAATGTCCCTCAAGCAAGCTAAGAATAAATTATCACCAAAGTACTATTGTCCTTACAAAGTGCTGCAAAATATTGGTATTATGGCATATGAATTAGATCTTCCTGCATCTTCTCGAGTGCCCACATTTTTCCATGTTTCATGCTTAAAAAAGGTTATAGGTGACAAGCTCCTCGTTCAAATAATATTGTTGGAACTTGATGAGGAAGGAAAAATCATATTGGAACTTGAAGCAGTCACGGAAACAAGAACCAAATAGCTACGAAAACAAATCAATCTCATAGTATCTCATTAAGTGGAAGAACTTACGAGTTGAAGATTCCACATGGGAGCATGAGAATTTTATACAGAAGCATCGAGAACTACTCAAATGTTGAGGACAACACTTTTTAAAGGAGAGGGGCATGTTAGGTCTCTATACTACTAGTGTAGGCCTTATTGTTATTAGTGCAACCCCCTTATTTTATTGTTGTGCCCATGTAGTTTCCATGTTGTTATTATTGTGCCCCATAGAAGCCCACTATTGTTATGGTTGTGCCACTACCATATTATCGTTACGTAGGCTCTGATTATATTGGGACCAATTAGACTCCTATATATAGAGAGGAGGTATTTTCATTTGTATCATCCAAGCATTGTTCATTTGTCTAATGTAAAGGAGGTTTCCCCCTTGAAGAGGCTGATTTTTAAGTCATTGATCTATCTTTTCTATCTTTTTGTGAGTTAGTTTCAAAACAAATTTTCCTTAACCCCTTCAGATACCAAGGATGAACCTGAGAAAATAGAGTACTAGGACATTTTGTTCTACCCCAAACTACCACGAAGCTGAAGCAACTGCCAACGCATGTAAAAGAATGTACAAATATGAACGAAGAGCGAATTCAGAGTTGTATTCCCATGTCTGGAAGTATGAATTGTAGAGGAGATAACGAAGGGTCTCCTAGTAGTTATAAGTTTCATCGCAGTCGTGGATCAACCTTCCCACTAGATATAGAATAGGTCTAGTTGACCAACAAGGCCCCCAACTGAATCTCCTCGATGACTTCCTTGGATAATTCGAATCAAAAGCAACAACTTGCATTAATTTTTTATTTCATCTGTAAATAAGCTATTATAACAACATAACCATCATCGAAACAGCTCCACCATTAGTGCGAAGGGCGATGATGCACTCCACCACCGTTATGTATAAAGGAGAATCGTTGCCCCTCAAGAGCAACGATTAAATGTTGCCTCCCATATGTTTTTCCTCTCATCTTCAATTTAGAACCCTCTAGAGAATGATCCACACTCGCCACCCCAAACTATAGAACCTAATCTGACCATATGGTTGGATTTATGCACATCTCGACTCGATGATCCATCCACACTCAATGATCTAGAAGCAGAGCAACAATCAGAGACACCATACTTGATACCGATCCCCAACGATCAGCTCTTGAAGAGAGCCATGAACTAGTAGGCGACACGATCCTAACAGCCATACGAGATCCGCAATACAACAAATCACCAGATCACCAGATCCACCAATTCTAGGGTTGATTTGCAGCTATGAGTGGTGCCACTGCATATTCAACGATTTCATCGGCGAGCATTGACTCTACAACACAACCACGCGACCTCAACCACCTACATGAAGGAAACACATCCAGCAACGGAACCAGGATGCAAGATCACCATGATGCATAAGAAAGTGAAGAATGGTGCCTTCACTGTGACTTAGATCTGATACAATCCATGTGTGAGTGGAACTGGACTATACTAGCTCTTTAATGGATTCTGGAAAATATCTCACATTCTCCAATGAAATTCAAGCTCCTTACTTTGAGATCCCAGTAGCCACACCACATCACAACTTACATATATAGATGGATAAAGAAAAAATAAAAACAATACAAATATCTCCGTTGTTCCTCAGCCTAGGAGGGGCCAGGTCCAGGCCCAAGCGGGCTCTGATACCATGTTAAATTTCCATAAGGAAATCTGTATCCTATTAATCAAAAAATGTTACAAATAAATATGTAAGTGTTGTCTCAAGATAGGGAAACTATCTTGGACATGCAAGTTGTTGGTTGAGAGAATATCTCAACCACGCACAAATCTAGGAATCAAAATAGGAAGAGACTCCTCTAGCTAGAAATAATCACAACTGAGACAAGTAGGAATTACATATTACAACAAAATCTAGCGAAAATTTTTAAAAATTATAAGTTTAAGTTGTTTAATATACAAAGTTTGAGTGGTTTAGGAGGCTTTTACGATGTGGAATCCATTAATACATGTTGGAATTTTCTGCTAACTTCTATAACAAACAGACAAAAAAAAAATGCCCTGTTTTTACTCTGTTTCTGCACAGAAAACTGGAAAAATTTGTTTTCTGGAAAAGGTGTTGCAACAACACAGTTTGGTGTTGCAGCAACGCTGAACAACACTCTGTTTTGTTAACACAGAAAAAACAGAAAATTACTTACTGGAAACGGTGTTGCAGCAACACAGTTTGGTGTTGCAACAACGTTGATCTTGGTGTTGCAGCAACGTGAAACAATTGACGTCAAGTCACTTTTAGACATACCGTGTAATAGCAACGTGATTTTGATGCTTGGTGTAACAGCAAGAGTAAACAAGCTAGACAGTAAACTTGTATTCATAAATAGTAAACAAGCTGATACAAATTCGTCTTCCTCTTGACAGAGGGATTACAAAAAGGAACACTTCAGTTCCAGAAACCAATTTTCACTATCTCAGAAAATTGCAGGTTCAGCACTGTTGTGCATTTAGAGAAGAGACTCACTATTGTTCTTCTAACCTTCTCTCAAAAACAGAACTGCTGTTCATTCTCTTAAAAACAGAACTGCTATTCATTACATTTATAGGAAAGAAAATATCTGAGTTTAAATAATAAAATAACCAAAATATCATGTAACGCTTATCTCCGTATTAATTACAGCAAGCGGTGATGCCTTTCTCAAGAAAACAAGTTGGCGGTTGCAGGGGAATTCAATTCTGCGTATTTAATGCTCATCAATGTGCAAAATATCATAAGACTTTGCGGCATCGAACAATCTGAAATATCTGCAGAAGATCAGATTTCGGATCAGCAGTTATTGTGTTGCAGTTGGAATTAAATTCCAACACCCCCTCTTAATTTCAACTGTTGCATACCCAGGCATTTCCTAAAATGATCAAAACTTTTCTTTTCTAATGGTTTTGTGAAGATGTTAGCTAGCTGATCCTCTGTTCTGCAGTGCTGCAAAACAATCTCACCATTGTTAACCAATTCATGTATAAAGTGAAATTTGGTATCTATGTGCTTTGTTCTTTTATGAAAAACAAAGTTTTTAGACAAAGCTATCATTGAGCTATTGTCACAGTAAATAGTTGTGCCATTTTCTTGTTCATGACACAAATCTTTGATAACTCTTCTCAGCCACACTGCTTGGCATGCTGCTGTTGTTGCTGCCACATACTCTGCCTCTGCTGTTGACAAAGAAACAACTGGTTGCTTCTTGGAAGCCCATGAGATGGCTCCCGATCCCATACGAAACACATATCCTGATGTGTTTTTTCTATCATCAACACTTCCATCCCAATCACTGTCAGTGTAACTTGTCAACATGAAACTTTCAGAAGAGGAGTATAAAATACCAAACCCCTTCGTTCCATTCACATACCTTAGAATCCTCTTGGCTGCCTGCCAATGAGTCTCTTTCGCTCTTTCCATAAATCTGGAGATTAAACTCATAGCGTGCATAATGTCCGGCCTAGTTGTAGTCAAGTACATAAGGCTGCCAACTATGCTCTTGTACAATCTTGGATCAAAATCCTTGCTGATGTCTTCTTTGATCAATTTCGACCCTACTACAGTTGGAGTCATAGCTGCCTTGTTGTTCTGCATGTTAAATCTCTTCAACACTGCTTCTACATATTTATCTTAAGAAATGAAAACACCATTTTCACTTTGGCCTACTTCAATTCCAAGAAAATATCTTAAGAAGCCCAAGTCAGTCATTTCAAATTCACTTTTCATGACTGCTTTAAAATCAGCAATGAGAGAAGCATCATCGCTTGTAAAAATTAAATCATCTACATATAAAACAACAATAATAATCTTACCGTCATTCTCCTTTATGTAGAGTGTGGGTTCACCATCACACTTATCAAACCCATTCTCAAATAGATAAGCATCTATTCTGCTGTACCATGCTCTTGGAGCTTGCTTCAGCCCGTAAAGAGCCTTCTTCAGTTTGAAAACTTTATGCTCTTGGCCAGCAACTTCATAACCTGGAGGTTGTTCAACATAAACCTCTTCTTTTAACACTCCATTCAGGAATGCAGATTTAACATCCATCTGATAAATCTTCCATTTGTGTTGTGCTGCAATAGACAACACTGTTCTGACTGTTTCCATCCTTACTACTGGTGCAAAGGTTTCGTCATAGTCTTTGCCTTGTTGCTGCTTGTAGCCTTTCACAACAAGTCTTGCTTTGTGCCTGTCAATCTTGCCTTCAACATTGCTTTTGGTCTTATAGACCCACTTAAATCCAATGGCATCTTTGCCTTCAGGGAGGTCCACTAACTCCCATGTTTTACTCTTTTCAGTTGCACCAATTTCTTCATTCATTGCTTCAATCCATTTATCTTCATTTATAGCATCTTCAAAATGAATTGGGTCATCAACATGACAATATAAAGCGAATAATGAGTTCAGACCGGTATTGTTACTTACCTCTCCTTGTTCATAAATCTCATTCATATTTCTGAATCTTGGTCTTCTTGGTGTGCTTGGAGTTCCATCCAAACTTGAGGGTATTTCCGATCCCTGTGGTGTGCTTGAAGAAGCACCTCCTTGACTTCTTAAGGCTGCTTGAATTCCAGCTTGTGGTGTGGTTTGCTGAATTTGTTGTGGTGGAGGAGGAACCAACAAGGAAGGATTATTTGCTATTGTCCCTTCCTGTTCTTCTTCATGAGACACAATTGTCTTCACATTCACTGTTTTTTGTAAGCTTCCATCCCAAGCTTCATCTTCAATAAACTGCACATCTCTGCTTACTATCAATTTCTTAGTGGATGGATTATAGAGTTTGTATGCTTTTGACTCATCACAATAGCCAACAAATACACACTTCTCGCCCTTACTATCAAGCTTTTTCCTTAGCTGATCCGGTACATGTGCATAAGCTACACAACCGAATGCTCTCATGTGAGTGACAGTTTTCTTTTGACCACTCCATGCTTCTTCTAGTATTTTGTTCATGACAACTTTAGTTGGGCATCTATTCAAGATGTAAACTGCGCAAGTGACAGCTTCTGCCCAATACTCATGAGGCAAGTGTTTTGCCTTCAGCATACTTCTAACCATGTCAAGAATGGTCCTATTTTTTCTTTCGGCAACACCATTTTGCTGAGGTGTATACCTTGCGGTGAACTACTTTTGTATGCCATTCTCTCTGCAAAAACGCAGAAAGTCTTGAGAGATATATTCTCCTCCTCTATCTGTTCTGAGCACTTTGATGTAATGCCCACACTGTTTCTCAACAACAGTTTTGAAGTGGCGGAATTTCTCGAACACTTCACTCTTTTGTTTCAACATATACACCCATGTCTTTCTGGTGTAATCATCAATGAAAGTTAAAACATATCTATTTCCAGCAAATGATGGTATTTGAATCGGTCCACACACATCAGAGTGAACAATTTCCAAGGGTGCTTTTTCCCTTATACTCTTTCCTGCTGGAAAGCTTTCTTTGTGTTGCTTGCCCAAGACGCAGCCTTCACAAAGGTTGTCCGGTTTCTCGATCAACGGCAATCCCTTTACCATTCCTTTTCTGTGCAATAGATTCAGGCCTCCGAAATTGAGATGTCCAAATCTCAAGTGCCACAACCAATTCACATATTTCACTTGTTCCTAAAAGACTTCTTTTGTTACAGCTGCAATAGTTCTTCCTTCCTTCAAATCTGCCCTTAGTTTGAGAGGAAACATTCTATTGTTGGTCATCTGCACCTATGTAATGATCTTCTTACTTGGAGGTATATCTCTGATTGTACACATATCATCTTTGAAGAACACATTGTAACCTTTGTCAATGAGCTATCCAATGCTCAAAAGATTACATTTCAGACCAGGTACATAGTATACCTCTGGCACAATCATCTGTTCTCCATTTCTTGCTCGGATACTTACTCTGCCTTACCATTGACAGAGAATTACTATAAGTTCCTATGTTACCTCAGATTCACATCTTCATCCAGATTGGCAACATCAATATTTCCAGTCAGTGATTACTACAACCTGAGTCTAAGAACCAAAAATCTTCTTGTTTGTCTTGTGCAATGTTACATGTTAACAACACATTCTTTGGATTCTTATTTTCTTCATTTGCAAAATTAACATTCTGCCTACTATTCATGTCATTTTGTTTTTTCGTACATTCATTGGCATAGTGCCCATATTTCTTACAATAATGACTTGGACTTGGGATTTATCATACCTTTGTCCATGAGCTTGCTGTTTGCTTGAACCTTCATCTTGGTTCTGATTGCAACTCCTTCCGCTTGTGCTTGCAGGGTAATATCTGTCTCTGTTTTGGCTTCTTCCACGACCTCTGTTATTTACTCTGCCTCTACCTTTTCCTTGGCTGAAAGACATCTGAGTCTTGAATGCTTGCTCAAAAGAGGAATTTGTTCCTCTACTCAGTCTATGTTCATGAGACATAAGAGAAGCACTCAGTTCATCTACTGTGAACTATGAGAGATCTTTTGCTTCTTCTATTGCTACCACAACAGCTTCAAACCTTGAGGGTAAACATCTCAAGATCTTCTCTACGATTCTTCTTTCTTCAAGAATTTCACCATGAGAGCTTATCTGAGTTATCAGCCCAATAACCTGAGTGAAGAATGAATCTATTGTATCAGATTCCTTCATGCTGAGTGTTTCAAAGTCTCTCCTCAACATCTGCAACTTTGCAGTCTTCTACCTTCTCCATGCCTTGATAGGCAGTTTTGAGAATATCCCATGCCTCTTTGGATTTTGTTGCTGCTGCAATCCGTGGAAAGATACTTTCATGTATTGATTGGAAGAGAAAAAGCAGGGCTTTCGCATCCTTCTTCTTGTCACTCTTCAACTGGTCTCTTTCTGCTATTGTCAAAGTAGCCAATGCTATTGCATCTGCACGTTCAGCATAGCCAGTTTCAACCGGCTCTGATATTCCTTGAGAAGCAAACAATGCTTTCATTGTTATGGACCAATAACTGTGATTTTTCCCATTAAACTGTGGCAGTTGGGAATTTGTCAAACCTGTTCCAGCGTCTGTCATCTTAACTCTGTATAGGTAAAGAAGAGATACTGACTGTAAAATTAAAAACAAGAAAAAACTTTCTCTGCTGGAAAAAATCTGCTCAATAAGCTTCTTACAGCTCCTACAGTGAAAAACAAACTCTTTTTTTGACTCACTGAGTGCCTAGACTAACTCTGATACCATGTTGGAATTTTCTGCTAAATTCCATAACAGACAGACAAAAAAAAAAAAAAAAAAATGCTCTGTTTTTACTTTGTTTCTGCAGAGAAAACTGGAATAAATTGTTTTCTGGAAATGGTGTTGCAACAACACAGTTTGGTGTTGCAGCAACGCTGAACAACACTCTATTTTGTTAACACAGAAAAAACAGAAAATTGCTTACTGGAAACAGTGTTGCAGCAACACAGTTTGGTGTTGTAGCAACGCTGATCTTGGTGTTGTAGCAACGTGAAACAATTGACGTCAAGTCACTTTTAGACTTACCGTGTAATAGCAACGTGATTTTGACGCTTGGTGTAACAACAACAGTAAACAAGCTAAACAGTAAACTTGTATTCATAAACAGTAAACAAGCTCATACAAATTCATCTTCCTCTTGACAGAGGGATTACAAAAATGAACACTTCAGTTCCAGAAACCAATTTTCACTATCTCATAAAATTGCAGGTTCAGCACTGCTGTGCGTTTACAGAAGAGACTCACTATTGTTCTTCTAACCTTCTCTCAAAAATAGAACTGTTGTTCATTTTCTTAAAAACAGAACTGTTGTTCAGTACATTTATAGGAAAGAAAATATCTGAGTTTAAATAATAAAATAACCAAAATATCCTGTAATGCTTATCTCCGTATTAATTACAGCAAGTCGTGATGCCTTTCTCAAGAAAACAAGGGGAATTCAATTCTGTGTATTTAATGCTCATCAATGTGTAAAATATCAGAAGACTTTGCAGCATCGAACAATCTGAAATATCTGCAGAAGATCAGATTTCGGATCAGCAGTTATTGTGTTGCAGTTAGAATTAAATTCCAACAATAGATTCAAACTTGCATTTTAAACAATAATAAATCACAATCTTACTAAAAATTGCATTTCCAAAAAAATAAATAGTCTATTAGTTAGTATATATATCTAAAACTGAAATATTTTAATATAAGTTATAAATTCAATATTTAAAGTAACATAATTTTATATCTGCTTTATATGGAAGAGATAAAGTAAATGAAATTATGATAAAATTTTATATTTACATTTTGCATTGTGAGGGAGATGTGTGATATGTGGCATTTAAAAAATATTAATACTAATAATAAAATTCATTTTGTTTGTTATAAATGAAATATTTAGAGATTCATGTTAAGTAAAATATTTCAATATTATTCATATATGTGGGTCTATATGGCATTCATGTTCAAATTCCCATGAAATTGAGCTTTGATACTTTAATTAAGATTGTTTTAATGACTTAAATTTGAAAAAAACGCTCTTAAGTGAGTATAATTGTGGGATGGCCTCCAAAACTGAGAGAGAAAATTTCTTTACTGTAAATATATTTGTAATTCCTTAAATACTTAACATAGAGTTGAATATAATATTTAAAAAAAAACGAAATTAATAATTAAAGGAATTCAATATAAATATATATTTAATAAAAAAAAATCCTTTCTTTATATATTATATTATAGAAAGCAAATGAAAATAAAAGATATCTTATAGCTAAAACATTTTATTAGTGTATTAATCAGAATGTAATTTCTTATTTCTTATATCCTTAATTTACAGATAACATATATGCATATTTATGTATTGTTTTATGTTAATTCTGCTGGTTCAAATTATATTATAAATGGTGATTTTTAAAATTAATTGAGTTATAAAAAAAAATTTTGAAATTTTGGAGTTAACTTTATTTTTAATGTCCATTATTATAACTCTTCAAAATCCATTATTGGAACTCAGTTATTTATTATAAAAAATATAGTTAAATAAATTTAAGAAAAAAAAGAAGTGCGATTTTTTTATTGTGATAGGACAATTTTAGTTTTAAATAAATGAAAAAATCAACGTGAATATTTAATGTTAAACATTCAGTGCTCGCGGACCTTTTAATTCCCGTCTGTCTTTTCTTAATTTTAAATAACAGAAAAAATCAAGACTCTTCGATTCCCATTTGTTTTTTACTTGGATCCGGATCTGTTAACAATGGCGAATCACAATTTTAACTTTTATATAAAAAAATTAAGGATGGTATGTTATTATGGAGCAGGTAGAAATTTGAAAATAAATCTACTTTTTAAATGTCATTCGGTAAGATGCACTCGCTATTATTATACTTATCGGAATTTCTTAATCTAATTTAATCATCAAAGTACTCTCTGACAAGTAATTTAACTATTATCGTTAGTTATGAGTCAGTTTCAAAGAGTTCATATCTATAATAGTAATGTGAGAGGACAACCCTAATATTCCAGTCTATCACATGGTTTAAGAGTTTTTTTTAGCATTATTATATTTCTAATCGACACAGAAAGATTCGTGATTGAATATGGCATATTTTCACTAGTTTATTTGAAATTCTTTAACTGAAGAGACAAACCTAATATTCCGGTCTATCAGATGGTTTTAGAGTAATTTCTTTTCCCTAAATAGACCAAGAAATGATTATTATGAATAAAGGATGGAATAACCTCATCAATTTATTTGAAAATTTTATAACAAATTTACAAAAAATACTCGTTACCTGCCTAAACATTTATAAAACTTTTATGTAGTAGGGTTAGCAATCTCTATCTTCCTATGGCGTGATATACAAACCATCTTACATTAAAAGTGGTTTACAGACTCTTAGATAGGTATACAATTAATATTGAACGACATATGCACCAATGGCCTTAACATTAATCTGCATAACAAGACATTCATAAAATTTTCATTATAAAAGTATTATATAGAAACTAGTTTTTCATGCTTTATCTAACAACTTACAATAGGGTGAACAATATCTAACCTATTATCATTCGTAATATACAAAATATGAAAAACGATATACAGACACTTAAATATGAATTCAATTCATATAAAACGACCTGTGTACCACAAGCCTTAACATTAAACACTAGCAGTATGATATTAACCTCCTAGCCATAAGGCCGTCATACTTCATCCACCAACCTACAGTTGTAGGTAACATGAATAAGAATTATTCAAACAACATTTATACATGTCCATGACTCTAGAGTTATGTACGCAGCCATGCAAAATACAATAGATACATGTCATATTTAGCTATATACATCTGATCGGTTTACACAAGTTCATTAGAAAGAGAAAAAAAGGTCTGGAATAAATTGGAACGTACATGAACTTGTCATAATAGCATTGCATATAAGCAAAAAAGACAATAAACAGTAAAATAAATTATTCTCTTTAAATTAAACAACGGAACAAATGAGCAAAGGGGCAAGGCATATTGTCCATGGGATGTTTTTTTTTTTTAGTTTTTGGAGGAGAACTTTTCTTTGGGCTTGCTTCCAATCGCCGAAATTTTATCAAGAATATTGACTTATTCGAATTTTTTTAATTAAAGTTGAGCAAAACTGATGCAGGAGCATCCAGCTCTGAGGAGGCAGAATGAGGCTGGCAGTCTCAGGCAGAATTTGAACACACAGTCAATGCGTATAGCTGGACAGGTGTCAAAACCTTGTCAGTTATTTTATTTTCATTAATTGCTTTTATTTACTTTTATTAGTCATGCATTTACTCTGTCTTACTTAGGAGTTAGAAACAGAACCATAAATTGCTAGTTAGTTTGATTTTTATTTAAAAAGGCATTGTATTAATTTTAAATCAGTTATGGGAAAACAGTTGTCAATCTGTTGGGTTGGTTCCAACCGAACAAGAACAGTTCGACTCTCAGAGTTAAAAGAACAGAAACAAGATTGTAAAGTTTCCTCTCACATTTTGAAGAACAGAAATAGAAATATACAGTCATTTCCAAAAGTTAAGATTCATTACTTATTTGCTCATATTTCATCACTGTGATAATTAACATTCTACAGTATATTATTTCCTGTACATTGTAAACTATATTAAAATAGAAGACAAATCACCTGCAAGTGGAGCGGGCATGATCATCACAGCACCGTCCACCAGTGTTCATCCAAACTGTACACACAGCTGTACGCTCAGAGGAAGACGCAACAGAAGCAGACTCAATTAAAGTAAAGGTTCCTAAAACTAGAAAACAGAGAAACCTGTGCATGCGAGTCAAGAACCAGGTATTTCAAAATCCCGGTAACTCTACAGTCAAAATAGAATGCCGTAACAGAGAAATCAATAAATTCTTTTCTTTTTCATACGATGCATATAAAACTCCAGATAGTAACAGAATAACAAGGAAATCATGTAGTAATACGACCTGAGCAAATAAACAAAGAACCCAGATTACAGTTGAACATTCGAACCACAGACTACGTGTAAAGCAAGTCTCGGCACCCACAGAGTTATCAATAGGACGAAACTTCAAAATACCAATTTATTAACAGACAAAAGCCGAAGTATTACATTCATAGCATTGACGAAAGGATAGACCAGGGTTTGGTCAAAACCCTAGGGTTTATAAACTGTGAACGATACAACCTAGCAGAGTGAGGATTTGAAACCCCGCAACGACCATCAAATAGGAAATAAAACTCATTTCATCCACAGAGCAGAAGCCCATGAAACCCACGAGGGTTTGATACCACAGAAAACAGTTTGAACAATTTTATACAGAGGGAAGGTCGAAACCACGACTACAACAGACCATCAACAGATTGAAGACTGAGACCTTAATTTTTCGCCGCATAGAAAGTCGACACAAACGACAGAGATTACAGATATCAAGCTACAGGAATGTATTAAGACACTACCTGGAAGGAGCGTGGGGAGAACGCGGGTAGCAGCACCACGAGCTTGGCTACACAACCAGAGCTCACCTGCAAAACAAACCCACAAAGATTAGACCCTGCAGAATATATGTACATGTGTTAAAACAAAAAAAAAAAACAACAGAAAGGAGGCAGAGTATCAGGGTTTTACCAGGAACCCGGCCGACGAAGAACACGACCAAACTAACCAAAACAGAAACCTGAAGACAGTGGCCGAGACGGTCAAAACCAGAGAGATAAAGGCGAAGACATTATAGCACGGAACCAGCATCATTACCTGGTTATCAAAGGTGAAACGCAGCTTTGGGAATGACGGACCTGTCAAGAACCAAAACGCACAATTAATAAGCTAATACCAGCACCGAGTCGGAAACAAACAGATATCCACACTTACAGTTGACAAACAATCGCTGAGCAGAGTGAATGAACCCTCGCAGGCCATAGAAACTCACCATCGAAACCCTTTGGAGGCAGAGTTAACCACGGAGGCGGCATTAGCACAGTCACAGAGGAACAGAGGTTCCCCACAGAGCAGCTCAGAACTCGGCAGAGTGACCCCGCGAAGCAGAATGAGAAAATGATTGCCAAAAGGTTGTCAACGGGCCTTTTTGAGTAGAGGTGACTGGTTAGTGTAGGTGGGAGCCGGTGTAACAGGTTTCAAAACCCTAAACCCAAAGACCAAGACGCGTACAGTGCCATTCAATACCGCATTTAATCGCCAGGTCATACATCTTGTCAATTACGTTCCATACCGTGGCGGGAGGCCATCATAAGTGGTATCAGAGCTAGAGTTTTCTTGAGTTAGAATCAATGGAACAAGTAGAAGGCGAAGGTGAGGCAAGAGGAAGAGCAAGAGGAAGAGGAAGAGGCAGAGGACGATTGGTCCACAGGCCAGTGGATGATGGATTGCGAGAAGAGATAAGTGTTTTGAGAGAGAGATTGGCAGTGATAGAGGCTGGAGGAAGAAGAAACCCAGCAGATAACAGTGATGAAGAGGCAGTTGAACCAGAGCAGGATGAGTTTGAGGGAATAACACCAGAACTGAGATTGTTAAAGTCAGTTTTGTTGTCCAGTCATAAACCGAAGCATGAGTTGCCTACCTATGATGGAAGCTTATCGGCAGATGTGTTGTTAGACTGGTTAAGTGAAGTGAATAAATTCTTTGAGTTTGAGGAGACCAGCGAAGAAAAACAGGTAAGGTTTGCCACCACCAAGTTGAAAGGACATGCGTCCTTATGGTGGGACAGCGTTCAGGCAGAAAGAAGGAGGTTAGGCAAGTAGCCAATCAAGAAATGGGCCAGGATGGAAGCAAAACTGAAAGAGAAGTTCTTACCGAAGGACTATCAGATTATGTTGTACAGGCAGGTACAAAACCTGAAACAAAGGGGAATGACTGTGAGAGAATTTACAGAGGAATTCTACAAATTAAATCTGCGAGCAGGATATGTGGAAGATACCTCAGAGAAGACAGCCAGATTTCTAAATGGCTTGAGAGGGGAGATTTTAGACGAAATTGGTATCCTTTCACCGCAGACGTTAGATGAAGCCTATCAGTTTGCATTGAAGGCTGAAGAGAAGATAAATAGGAAGCAGAACTCTCGGAGAGGAGGTGGTTCTGGCAGAGGAAAAGGCAAAGTGTATGGCAGAGGGAGAGGTACAATTTCAAATGAGGAAGGCAACAGTTCTAAGTCTACTGGTACGACAGATAGAGACAACAGCAACAGGGAAGGACGACCAACTCAGAGAGGACGAGGATTTGGTCGGGGCAGAGGGACTGTCCAGTGTTACCGTTGTCATAAGTTGGGACATATGTCTTATGACTGTCCGGAGGGCGAACCAGCAGGTGGAAGAGGAACCTATGTTGCGCAGCCAGAGGATGCAGAGGAGACACCTTAGGAAGCGGAAAACACACCTGAGATAGGTG